>VDFB02148841.1:0-24429 GCA_007258455.2 Sequoia sempervirens | reverse complement strand
AATATCTAAGGTATATCTTTGAGCTTGTTCCTCAACCCCTTTATCAGGTTGATTCCTCTATAGAATCTCTAACTATGGTTGGAAAGGAGGCCATGATCAAAATTAAAAGTTGCCATACCTTGAGTAAGGCTACAGATGATTGGAGTGGGTCTCTGATTAAAAAGGGAAGCTTGGTCATTTTTTAATGCATAAATTGCTTCTAATAAACAAACGCTTTGAAGACCACTTTGCGAGATGAAATCGTTGCGATTGAAAAGGAGGAGAAGCTATGGAACAACTATCAGACTGAATTGAAGTTGATGTTAAGCTGGGATATGGAGAAGCTGGTTGCATAACAGATTATACCCAACATTTCAGCCACCTGTTACTTGGCGTGGAACAAAGGGTTGGAGTGGAAGTCATAAATTGCTAAGCAGAGTCTATAGAAGCTTAAGGAAATCATTGATGAGTCTACTGTTGTTTCAAAAGAAGAACTGGTCACCTTGGTGGCTCTTGGGTTACTCCAAGATAAAGGTGAGATTACGAATAACATGGACACCAAGAGTCTAACAAACAGTTTCCAAAAAATGGTTAAGGAAATGCTTGATTTTCCTTTAGTCAATGTTGAGCACCTGCAAAAGCTTAACAAATTGCATCTAGTCACATCCCAAGCAATTGATCTCATGTAGGTTTATGAGTGTCACTTGGAGACAACTAAGGATAATCATCTGACGTGGAAGGTGGGGATGACAAACGTGGCTTTTCCCCAACATAAGGAGCCAATGCACATCCTTAAAGCTTTCCAAACCTGGTGACAGAAACCCTTGGTGACCCCAGAAGCTAGAAATGAAGCAACAACATCGTGATAGCTCAACTTCCTTTCTTTTATTTTTCTTTTCATTTTGATCATCTTTAGACATGAAAAAGAGGCAATTACTCATCTGCCTATTTAATTGTATCTATTTCATATGCTGTCTCTCTAGACACTTTGAAACTAATCGATATGATATTTTTCTATGAATGAAATTACTATTTGTCTTTGTGCATTAAGTTTATGAAGTTAATTTGGGTTCTTAAATCTTTGTGTTTGAGAACATCTTAATGCAATATCTTATCTTTGTGTAAGTGATGCAATTTTCTTCATAATTAATTTCATTCTTGGGTTGGTATTAGGTGTATATTTTATTCTTGAATAGTTTAGCTAAAATTAGTCTTTGTGCCAATCTTTCTTGCTCGTTGAATCTTGCATTTGATATTATGAATTTTTCTGATATTGGGTTTCCCTTTACTGCTTTTTGGTTAAAAGCATACATGATGTTTGATTTTTACATTTAATTCATTGAAAATATTGTGAGGGAGTTGTACCTCGACAAAATTCAGAGGATATTTGTCTTTGCTTAAAGGTTAAATATCCATAGTTGTTTGGTTCATATTGGCACCTTTTGGACATAGATTGTGATATCTCAAGGTGCCTAATCTGTTAGCCAACATGCTACAAAATACTTGATAATCAGCTCTTGAAGGCTCTTGAATGCTCTTGAATGCTCTCTTGATCACAAATTTGCTATACTGCATGGATACTTGAAGGCTTAAAGTGAAAACTTGTTAAAAGTTTGTATTTATACTTGTTTATGCCTACTCCAAAATTGCCAACACTGGGCGTTTCCACATCGATCTAGGAGAATAAAATCCCACCAAGAATTTTGAATTAAATTTGATTTGGGTCACACGAGACCACATATGCCGGCGGTGTTCTACCCCCATTAGGCCGTGTCATGAGACACATTTTTCAAATGTTCTAGAATGATGCAACCGTGATCTGTGGCCCCAACTTAGGGTGGGACCATGCCATGCATTTATGAGTCCTTGCATCACTAAATTGGCCACACAATCCAAAAACACCTGAATTATGATTGGATGTTGGTTTATGTTAGGATTATCCTCGAAAAGATGCATTAATTAAGGCTTGTGGATGCAAAATAAGACTAGTTAAAGCATAAAGAAGTCCAATTAATTAATAAAACCCTAGATTAGTGTGAAAGTGTAAAGACACACTTTACAACACCCTAAATAAGGCATAACTAGGTTCATTTAGTTTACAAGGGCCAAAGACCTAATGTGAATGTGTTAAACATATTACAAGACTAAATCAAGGCAACATTATGCTCAATTTAACAAAGAGAACCCAAACAAATGTGAAAATGTCACAAACAACATTTTTTGACACTACAATTTCATTTATATTATATTATATCAATTAATATATTAATTAAAATAATATAAAAATCTTAAATACATTTATCTAAAAACACCAACAATATTAATTTTGAATTATTTTATTTAAGTGAAATAAAACTAATATAAATATTTTAAATATTTTATATAAACATGTTTAAAATATTTATACTAATTTTATTTTACTTTAAATTTATTTTAAAAATATTTTATTTATTTGCATTGTTTAAACAAAAAAAATATGACTTAAATAATTCTAATTGTAATAATATATACACAAAACAAGTTAAATAAAGAGAGAAAGAAAGGCCAAGACAACTCTTTTATATCCCACGTTGAATTGTGGGGTAGTAAAGACAAGGACACCTTAGATGTATGGGGCCTAGAAAAACACATGAAATTTGTACCAACACACGTAACTTCGTGGCAGACTGCAATCATTTTATTTTATTGTTTATTCATTACTCAACTTCTTTTTAACTTTTACTTTATTTCTACCCTATTTGTCATATTATTGGTCATTATAATTTTAATATGAGAATTGACCACTCAAATGAGGGCTGCCTCATCTTCATAGAATTTCCTTTTTACTCCATTTTCAAATAATAATTTTTCATTTTGAGAGAGGTGAGATATTATTGTAGTGGCAAAATTTCTACAAAATACAAACTTCTGAAGTTTGTGATTGAAAATGAAAGTTTGAAGGAGAGGGAACAAATAAAGACATGATTTTCTCATATATCATCAAATTCATTCATTTTTAGACTGGAGGGTATCCGTCCCCCTATAAACTAGGTCAATCGAACTAGGCCCCCCTAAATTTTTTAAAATTGAATTATATTTTTATAACTTTATTTTATTAATGTATGTAAGACTGGGATATAAATGTGATAATTTTTTATTTTCCATTAGATTTGTATTGGAGTGTACATTCAAAGAACAATGACACTAGTTGCTTATGTAAATAGAGTAATATTTAAGATTTTTTTTTATGGATATATGTTAATTTAATCTAGTTTATTATATCTCGTAAGTTGAAAGTTTCTTCAAAGATATAGTCTATAAGAGATTTTATATTTTTATATTTGGATTTAATTCTATGAAAGTATCATGTTTCTTTAGTCAAGTAAAATTATTATGAGAGGATTGCATTTTTATAAGAATTATTGTACACAAGTCTATATAAAATAATAGAAGAATGTATCATAGATTAGAAAATATGAATATCCATATTTTATTTAAAAAATTAAAAAGAAAAATATTTGAAATAATAAATAATATACATTCGTATGTATTAAAATTAAACCTAAATTTAAAAATAATACCATAAAAAAATCTTATTATTAACAATAAAAAAATTATAAATACGTTTTATTTAAAGATTATATTTATTATCAACATAACCATTTTTCCAAACATAATCCAAAGAATTAAAATAACCATAAAGTATTTAAGATTAAATAATAATAATAAAATGTTCAAAAGACCTTAACTACAAGGTCTACGTTTTATTATTTGTCTAACAAATAAACTCAAGTTTTGTTTCGCAAAATCACTTTGCAATCAAGAGCCCCAAAATGGTTAAAAATTGTTCTAATGGAATAATGAAGATGTACTCATAAGAATGAGATGCATTTTAGGATAATAATAGCTTCACAATTTCAAATAGTTTATTATGATTATTTGGCTCAACATCAAATGTACGAAGCATTAAAATTAACTTAAAAAGAAAAATAATTAGTAAAAAAAAACTATTATTATGGTAATCTATGATACCAAACTTACAGTGAAGGGATTTGTTTCAATAGTAAAAAATCTCTATGAAATTTATGAGAAACTATTTGTAATGAGGTGGATGGAATATTGAGAGGTATTGGAATCATATGAGATAATTCTCAATCATAATATTAACTTATAATTTAGGTCATATGTGTTGGCTAGAAGTTTGTGAAGAAGTGTTGACATGTAATGATAAAATAGGTATAATCAATGTGTATGGTGTTATTAATGAAGGACCCCCACTCATGGGGTAGTGATTGATAAGATTTGTAGAATGGATAGAGTCAAAATCAAATGGTCACTCCCTAAAAAAAAATATAAAAATAAATTTTGATGGAACCTCCAAGGGTAACTTGAGATTTTAGGTGGTGGGTGTGTACTAAAATGTTCTAATGGAAATGTCCTTGTGGTTGCTTCTAAACAAATTCAAAATAGAACACATAATAAAGTGGAAGCCCAATCATTAGCCATGGAATTTAGTATTGTAATTAATATGGGAGTTTTGGAACTAATAATAGAGGGGTTTTCATGGTCACTAAAAATTCCTTGAAAAAAGGACAAATACATAATTGGAAGTTAAATAACATTCTCCTATCTTCAAAGGATTTGACTAGCTCTTTCTCTTAATTTTTAATTTTCCATTCCTATTTTGAGGATAATAAGGTTACTAATAAATTGTTGAATTTGACCATAGGCTTCTCTTGTGATCACTATTGGTGTTTCCAACTGACTGTCCTAGTTTCTCTAAGGATTAGCTAGATCCTAGATAATTAAGAACCCTAGGTCAATGACCAAAGAACAAGAGACAGATTTTATAATTGTTTTCCTCTGCACTTTAAGATCTGTTAGATTTAGGATTAGATTTGCAATAAGCAGAAATACAACACATGAACAACAAACACAACACTTTTACCCTGGGAAAACCCTCCTACTCGAGGGAGAAAAACCCAGCAAAATATATCTCCAATATATATAATGAATAATAGCATAAATCTGCTTACAAGTCTGGCCTTACTCAAGGTTGATTTAATACCATGAATAATAGCATCACTCCATGATACTAAGTACAAATAAATATGCTTCTAATCTACTGCGAATGGAAAACTTCTGCTGGAGGTGAGAATGAAGTGGTTGAATTGATGATCAAATGGATGATAATCACCTTCTATATATACAATGCAAGGTGACTCTTCACAATAAAGACGACTCTTCACTTGGTCAGCCTCTTAAAGAAAAGAAAATATTAATTATAATAAGGCCGACTTGCCTTAACAGTTATTTGTTTAATATTTAATATTCTCGAACTAGAGAGAAAGATATCTCCCGCTGTTATTACATCAACACTCCCTCTTAGCTAGGGAGGTATCTTTTCAGATATCCACGTCACAAAGTCTCTCAACATGATGCCCACAATGGCTACACCCATTTTTGGAAAGCCCAAAGGTTCATCACAGAGTCTCTTAACATGATGTTGTCATGGAGTCTCTCAACATGACATCCACCATGGCTACTCCCATGTGTGGAAAGAAACATACATACAAGTGCCCATCACAGAGTCTCTCAATGTGATGTCGTCATGGATTCTCTCAACATGACGTCCACCATGGCTACTCCCATGTGTGGAAAAAAAAAGTACAAAGGGTTCATCACAGAGTCTCTCAACATGATGTCATCATGTAGTCTCTCAACATGATGTCTCATCTCAGTCTCAAAGATGAACAAGGGCTCACACCTCATATTTCTCAATCTCAGAGAAATATACGCTAAAGGGCTTTCACCTCATATTTCTCTGTCTTAGAGAAATACACTACAAGGGATTTCACCTCATACTTATCTGTCACAGAGAAATATACACTACAAGGGCTTTCACCTCATACTTCTCTGTCACAAAGAAATATACACTACAAGGGCTTTCACCTCATACTTCTCCATCATAGAGAAATATACACTACAAGGGCTTTCACCTCATACTTCTTTGTCACAAAGAAATATACATTACAATAGATCTTCATGATGATGTGACTCCCTCTAAAGCTCCAAGTTCTTACATCAACCTCCTGACCTCCTCATCCAAGGTTGCCTATGTTGGTTTTTCAGACTCCAACTAAATGCTAATTCCTCCTCTTCAAAGAAACTGATTGCAATGACAATCTAAATAGGTTCTTCCTCTTCGAGAGATATCTCCAGTTATGTGCCACCAAATCAGTCCCAAGGTAGCAAGTTGTGTCTCCATTCTTCAGACTGTGTGACTTCCTCACATGATGCATCAAGCTCTTCCTCCCTTGAATGTAATCCCTCATCATCCTTTTTCTCCTCGATCCATCCTAGAAGCATTTTTAGAGAGATTACTAATAGTTCATAGAATCAAACTATCCTAAAGAGAAATACCAATGCTAGAAGCATACATGATTCAGTATTCCAATGCATGAATTAATAACTACATAAAAGATTCATGAACATTATTCAAGGATATGAAATACTTATCTCTTTATTGATTATGTTGTAGCCATTTTACTCTTCCTAACAACCATCATCTTTAACCAATGATGTACCTGTATTTGTATGAAGCAAACACCTACAACTCCAAAATATTTCTACAGCTCTAGAATATTTCAACAAACTTAGTTATATAAGGGACCAAGGAGCACAAGGCATAGAGCCTTTCATTTAGTTTTTTGCATCTCTTCCTCTTTGAAACAAGATTCTTGGTTGCTTTCAAGCGCCCTGCAAACCATCTGTCGCTCCCATCAGAAAGGTAGTCTTCTTGTTTCTTTGCAATCTTGCTTCCCTCTGAATGAACTACTTTTCCATCCCATAGTAGACCTTCTTAACTCACATTGTCCATTACATCAGTATAAGTTGTCTCAACACCCTCGAGAGACCTTAGAATAGTAGTGTTACCTGATTTTTAGCTTTCAGCTAAAATCAGGTAACTTAGTGTTTATTATTTTTCTATTGTTTGTTTAAAAAATTTAAAGATAAACCATAGTCTACTAAGTCAAGTTCAATATGCATGAAAGAGATTTTCAAATGAAATAGATTACATTTTCATTCCAATGTTGCAATTACAACAAATGAGAAAAGGAAAACCATATGTGTTACAAATATAATCTTTATTGATAATCATGAAGTGTACATGTCCCTCACAAGCCAAGGGACTAACTTTACTTATTCAATGAAAATAAAGAATAGTTTATACATGAATAAGTAAACAAATAAAATGTGCATATAAGGGTGGAGACCAGTCATTGCCTAAGAATGATTGGTTTTGAAGGTCTCATCTTGCCCTATTGTTGCCCCGAGTTGCTTGTGTTTTCCTAGCTCTACAGTGCTCCTAGCTCCTGCATATGACAATCACAATGACATTAGAGCAATGCTCTAAGCAATGAAATATCTCAAACCTTACATGAAAACTGACCTATGCATATATAAACTGATCCCTAAGTGCATTAAATAAGCATGCAAACCGTTGATGTCCTAGAAAATAGTGAAGCCATCAAACACATCCAAAATATGCATCTATTTTTCTAACTTGTTTGCTTCATGTACAGATTTAGGACAAGTCTTGTTATTGTTCTGATTCAGTTAAATGCAACATGTGGGGTAAATGTGCCTCCCACAAGGGTAGAACTTAGCATGCTGCCCTCTGATGTTTTGAGAGAAATAGGAAATTGAGCAACTTGATCAAAGATATAAATTATTAATGCATTAAATCAATATGGAATCACACCAGTTGATCAACTTTGATTATCTGATTCAAAAGATGTATCAAGTTCAATTATGCATCTCTTAAATAATGAGGGAGCAATCCAAAGTATTGTCAGATCCCTCTCACCTTAACCCTATTGGACAACCACACATCACATAGGATGGTGAGCTTTAAGGTCACCAACATAGGTGACATGTGTTTGCCCACTAGGATCAAAACGAGGAGACAATGTTAATTGTGGCACATGATTGAAAAGGTAAACAACTGTTGCAAAAATTAGGTAGTAAACATGTGGGGCAGCAAGCATTGTAAAATCATGAGGGTTGGGACATTCCTAAAGAAAAATGCATGCTATATGTCATGAATAGGACAACAACAATGGATTAAATCATGATCTCATGTATATGGGTGGCAATCATGAATGTATGCTACATGACAACAAGGGTAGTCACTTCATCCATTAAGGGAGCAAGTGAACCATGTTTTCACTTTGGTAGTGAATGATAAACTGAAATAAGCCATGCAATGAAAAGTGCAGTCAACAAACAACAAAGAGCATAATCTTTCATGCATTAATGAAATCATATGCTGACAGGAATCATGAAACCTAGAAGAAAGGGCATTAAGCAATGAAAAATGTAGAGGATCAAGAGTGATGTATACCATTGATCTGTCCTTTAATCATTATTCATCTGCCATTAAATCTATGCATTTTTTAATACCTTGCTATCTTTTACCTTTTGTGATGTTCATAGTAGGATAATGGGCAGAAAGAGCTTATAAACTCTAGTGGACAGTCCACCTCAAGAAGACAATGATATAGTCTTGTAGAAACCTAAAGTGACCAGCTCTTGGAAAGGTAAAAGGAAATGTCATCATCATATGACATGATGAATTGTTAATCTCTGATATCACAATCAAAGTATGGATTAGCATTTTAAGATAGTCTAATCACATGAATTGAAGGCAGATATCACAATTTCAATGGATGGTGTTGAGGAGACATGAAAGTAGATAGTCAAACCTCTTTGAACATGTAAAAATATTGATAAAAGCCCTATGTCAAAGAGAATAGCTTCATATGATAGTCATAGATAGGAAATAGCATTAGGCACTACTACTGAAGTTAATGCATGAATGATATGAGACACTGGTATCACATACTAGTATGAGAAGGTATTCATGACACAACATACTTGTTTTTTGTGGCAAAGGAACATGGCTACTTGTTTTTTGTAATCTTCCTGTGAGATCATGGCCAAAAGAGTGAAATGAAAAATCAAAGGATCCATGACTTGCTTCCTTCATGTGTGTGGAGGGGTAACATGCTTAAGCTAAGGTCATTCATCATTATTCCTTGAGGAATTTAGTTAAAAATATCAGAAAATGAGATAAATAAAATTCATGTAGTGTTTTCTATATTATGAATATGATAAGCTTGAAAGCATTCCAATCATGTCATATGGGACAACAACAAAGACAAATGTCTTTTGACTTTACTGAAGGAAAACAAGAGATGGTCACCAGAGATTGCATCACAGATGAAGAAGAAAGGAAAGGTATTAAAGCTTTTCAACTGCCCTATTCAGTGTCACATAATGATCAACCACAACTTTCATCTACATTTTCTTGAGTTGCTCAGACCCAAGGATTACCTCCACAAGTGATATATGTAGTTGACAATAACTTTATTCATGGAAATGGGGAAGCAATCAAGTTTCACAACTTACAAGTGTAACTTTTAATGGGCATGATGAAAAGGAAGTAATGTAATATTCCTTTAATTGATAAATCAATACAAAAGAGGGAGGCTTCCAATGCAACTTGCATCTACTTTAAATGAACAGAGGTTTCAATGCATGAGAAAACCCTTGGGATGCATGAGTATAATATATTGAATATCTCATCTAATGAAGAAGATGACTATAGTCCTTCAAAGGAAAAATGTGATTATGGAAGTCAGAACACAAGAGCAACATGATAATCACATTCAGTTACAAAAAGAGTTATCTACAGTTGATGAAATAAAGGTGGACTGCACATGCAAAAGTAAATTTAATAGGAATGCACATAATAGAAATGACAAAATAAAAAAATTTAGATGCAATTGCGAAGGCCATAAGAACATAACAGGTATTCAACATCACTACAATGGTCATTCTATTTTAGAAAAGAGTGTAATGAACTACACATTTCTAATGTGAGTGCATTCTTAGAAGATGAATCAAATTATGATGGGGTTTGAGCTAAATAGTGCAAGGGGTGGTTCTTGTTTCAGTTGGTCACTCTCTCAGGAAATCTCATCCATATTTTAATCTAGGTGATTGTCCAAGGTTTTAGTAAAATTCTCATGGCATCAAAAACAAGAAATATGGATCTGTTTTTTGCAAAATACAAAAAACCCATCTAGGTTGATTAAAATATGCAAAAATAGAGTGCAAGGGGTGGTTACTCTTGTGAGGAACCCATTTGGCTTATTACAAGTTCTAGAAAATCAAAATAAAATAGAGCCTTCATGATAACAAGAGTTACATAATGGAAAGGAGCTGATCACTCTCTCATGGAATCTCATTCACATTATGATCTTTCAAAATCTTGTCAAAAAAATGAAATAGAATTGAAAAGTGCTCTACTAAGAGAAATTGATCATCAGAATAATTTGAGTGTTTATGAAGAACAATTGATGGTGCAAGAAAGTATTATAAACCAAACAACAATTAGATGCATGGAACTCAAAGAGCTACTTGAATCACAGGCCAAAGAAACATAAATGAAGTTCCAAGAGGAAAAATAAGCCTTTATGTCTACAGTTACAACAACTAAGAGATTTCATGAGAAGTTAAGGTCACAAAAAATGCAAAGGAATTCAAAACCCCATCTCATTTTCTACGGTTTGTAGGGGTTTTTTCCTTCAAAAACACCAAAACCCACTTGGGGTTTTTTGCCAAAATACAATCTTGCTACGAAGGTAACCCACTTCGGGTTTTTTAAAGGAACCATAAATTTCTTCAAATGAATAGAAACCCACTTGGGGCTTTTGCAATGAATTGCAAATATAGAAATATTAAAGAGAGCTTCATAAGATATTCAAAATAGGAAATGTATGTGCAAAACCCAATTCATATGCTCACAGAGAAACGCAATTTTGTTGCAATTTGGAGAAACCCACTTGGGGTTCGAGCTACATAAGGAATTTGAAGCGTTTTTTAAACATAAATCAAAGTATGATGCTATGAATGCAGATTCAAAATGACAAACAAAGGATCCATTCTTCTATCTACAACAGCGGCCTTAATGGCTGTGTTTTGTTCGAAGAAACAATGCAAAAGATTGGGGTTTTCTTCTTGGTGTTTTCTTCTTTCGAGGAAAATATAGAAAGAAAAGCTTATTTTTGTTTCATTTTTACAATGGAGGACTTCAGATTTGAGCTGTTATTCACTAAGATAATGGAGGAAAATTGGTACATGGGTCTGGTAAAACATTTACTTGAGCTATTTTGCTCATTTTCCTTTGTTTTTGCAAGCTTTTGTCACTTAAAAAGCTTCCAGTCGAGCTCAAGAAATCATCTCATGGCGGCTGTGAAGGAGGAACAATCATAGAAAAGAAAAATGAAGCCAACAAAATGATTAGAAATACTCTTGGCCATGGTTGTTTCCCACAAATGACCTTCAAAAAATGGAAAAAGATGTAGATTTATGTGCAAAATAAAAATTACCTTGTGTTTCCAAGCACTTTTCCTCAAGAAATCACCATAAAAACCAGTCAAAATCTCCATATTCTGTGTGTGCAATTGAAACCCTAGTGGCAGCATGTCTCTGCCAAAATGCTCGATGACAAAATGATGATGTTTTTTCACATTTTCCATGTTTTGTTGATTAGGGTTTGACCCTATTTTGATGTCGATGGGAATTTTGTCCCATGTTTACAAAAAATGAAAATCATGTTAAAAAAAAATGGGGGCCGATGATAACTTCATGACTTAGGCATTTGTTCTGCCTGAAGTCTTGATGCCCTTTTCAAAAGTTGCTAAGTGTTTCAAACATGAAACATATGGAGTGTGCCAAGTCCCAGATAGTCTACCTTTGACCTTTGGTCATGAATTTCATGGTGCCTTGAAGACTTTCAATTGTGCCTTCCAAGAAGTGTGGAAGCCTTTTATGCCATAAAGACCAAATTTGAACCTTTTATTTTTCCTTTGAAAATTAGAAGATGTTGACCAAACATGTGGCCTTGGAGTGCAGAATGAAGTGATTAAAAATGATCAAGTTCCTTGGATGTTTCTTTTGATATTGTTTAATGCTTTTGAAAGCATTTTGACATTTTATTATATTTTTTCATTTTGTTTCAAAGTATAAAAATATCATTTAAGTGATTTGCTAATCACTTTGATATTATTCACATGCAAATATAATGTAATCTAATATTGATGGTGGGACCTCTTATTTTTTTCTTTGAAATGTAAAATAGCTTGATTAAGTGGTGTATTATAAATCACCTAATCAAGTTATTATCTTTAATGCCTTTTTGGAGTTTTGTGTTTTCAAAACACACATATTGCATGAGTCAAAGTTGGGAGACAAAATGATGGCTTGCAGACATGAGGAGAGTGTGGGAGTGAAGAGTTTGACTGTTTTGGAGAAACTTGTGCTACTTTGGAGGGAGGTTTGTCACACTTTTGACATGACTTGAGTCTAAGCTTGACTTTTCACCATTTTGGAGTGATTTTGGAAGGTTCTTTTTTGGATTTTTTGCCTCATCCGACTAGAACCTTCTAGATGGACATGTGTGAGGGGTTTTGGTGTGTTTTTACTTAAGTAGCTTGTTTTTGAATTTTGAAGGGAGTTCTTTCTTTCATCATGGAGTTGTTTTTGGTGTATCACCTTAGGTATTTTTAGTTTATGTCCATGTTTTATGCATTTCTTACCCTTTACCTTATAAATCAGTAGTTAGGTGGCATCAAAATGGGAAGCCAACCCATAATCTAGAGGTTTGCTTTCGAATAGGACACCCCCAACCTAAAAGCAGTCCCATGTTACATCCAAACCTATTGAGTTTTTCCACAACTTGGCACTAGGGTGCAAATTTGGATCCCGAACAATTTTGGCACACCCGGTGGGATAGGTGAACTACTTCTTAGTTCATTTTTATGCATTTTGTTACTGCTATTTGGTGTGTCCAGCAGTAGTTTCATCCTTTTAGAGGCATTTTCTTTACATACCTGACGACTCCAAGAAGTTTTACTGGTTTTAGTATGATCAAGTGCTGGTTAGTTTCAATAAAATATGATTTTGTCTCATGTTCCAACTTCTGAATGAATAAACATGTCCATATTTCATGGAAACATGTCATATCACCCAACATATCATGAAAATGCCAATTACCCACCATTCCATGAATATCATGCATGTTTGACCTCTTACCAGCCATATCACACCAAACAACTTGTTGTTTTTGTTTCAAATAACCCTGTGGAAGCAAGTTACCAACATTCTCATGATGTTTCCCACCCTCCCACTCCTGCTCAATCTCAATATCAGCCATTATATGCCCTGAACCAGCCTCAAGAAGGATATTTTGTTCCAAAACAATAGTTCTATTCTCATTTGTAGCCCCAAAATGCTGATGATATGGGGATTAGCAATATTGATAGTATATTGCTAGATTTTTGTAGGCAGATGGATGAGATTAGTAAAGAACAAGGATATCAAATGCAACAATAGGAGGTTGGCATGCATCAAGAGGAATTAGCCTACCAGGCATACATTCAAGAGCAGGAGATGGAGATTCAAAGGAAACATCATGAGGAATGTCTAGCAAAGCAGATGGCTATAGAGGAATGCCAACTGAGGTATGAAACTCAGGAATCCCCTTCCCTTCCTATTTCAAGCTCAATTCCTCCTACAATGTTGAATTGCCTTGTTAATGAGGAGGTTTCCAAGCACAAGTTCCCCAGTTTTAAACAAGAGAAACCTTTTGAGCCCATTAGTGAGCCTACCAATGAGCCTTCTACCCATAGGTTTCCAAGTTGGAAAGAGTCATCTACTCTACCCTGTGAAGTTCCTCCATCTATCATTCAATAGGAACCATGCTCTAACGTCCAAAAAGTAAAAGAAGAGTAGACCCTTGGCCCGTACAACTCACTCAACATGGGGGAGACTAGGAGTGTAAACTTGTTGCATTTAACTATGGAGGAATACATCCTACAATTGCAAAAGACTAAACAGGAGAAGAATTCTCAAAAAAAAAATTGCAATGTTTTAGCTAATGATCCTCATGTTGTTGTCAAAGATGGTGAAAATGTTCCAATAGGACAACAAGGTGAAATGGTGGAAAAGGCTGACCATGAAGAGCAGTGTACAACCAGATTGGATATTTTTGAGCATGCTATGGATGAAAAGGATAATATTGAGCTTTATGAAGAGGTTTGCACTCGTATAATTGAACATTTTTGTTCAAGATTGGATGACAAGGAATTAGATCTGCTAGAGGAGTTTGGCACTCATGTTGAAATTCAATAGCAGGTTCACAAGTTTGAACAAGAAACTTCTCATGAACCTAATGTGCAATGTCTTGTATGGTTTGATGAGATTCCTTTCTATTGTACAACAGAGCTTGAAGCTGATTTATCAGCTGAAAGTTGGTTTTAGGAAGCTACTTCACTGTTTGAACACTTTCCTGCCTTCATTGAAGAAGAAGAGTATGTTTTGGAGTACATCTCTTTGAGTCATAATGTGGATTTTAAGGTTAAACAAGTTGAATTTAAGAGCCTTCCAAGAACTGACAGCTTTGATAAGTTGTTAGCTACCTTGGTGGAAGGTGATTGTTCATTAACCATGGAGGAAGAATCAACATGGCAGATCATTATGCAAGGTGAATCCACGAAGTAGGATAACCATGAAAAGTAGGAAGAAAGAGAAGTAGCCAACAAGGGCAACTCAACCTTTGTCATTTCAAGAGGCTTCCCCATTAGATATTTAGCCAGTTTGCAGGCCATTGAAGTACTAGAGGTCATGCTTGCACCCAAGTATGAGGATGCAATTAAAGAAGAAGTTGATTTTGGAGTTGCAGTTGAACGTGACCAAATTCAACTCACCTATCTAGTTTAGGAAAACAATAGGCATGATCGTTTCCAAAAGGCAAGTGAGTTTATTTGAATCTTTCATGAAACATTGCAATAGTCTATTGAATATCTGCATGTGTTTCATGTTCTTTCATTAATACATAATCATGTAATGCATCAGTTGTTGATTACAAAGGGGTGTTATTTTGCAAATCCTGTCAATGGTTTTGTTTGACTAGCTCCTTTGTTGGTTAGAGTAGGTTAGTGTAGTTTCATTTCAGATGCATTTTTAGTTTTCCCTAAGTGTTGTTTCACATAGATATGTAGTTTTCAATAGGTTTTCAAAGTGTCTCTTGCTGGTTTAGTGAGTTACAATAATTTGAAATGTTGTTTTCAAGTGGTGTTAGTTTTCTGAGTGACTCTATGACCAATGGATACATTCTAGGCAGTTGGTCTCATGTTTTTTAGGAAAACATATAGCTGATGTCGCCAAAAATGTTACCTGATTTTTAGCTTTCAGCTGAAATTAGGTAACTTAGTGTTTATTCTTTTTGTGTTGTTTGTTTAAACATTTGAAAGATGAACCATAGTCTGCTAAGTCAAGTTCAATATGCATGAAAGAGATTGTCAAATGAAACAAATTACATTTTCATTCCAATGTTACAATTATAGCAAATGAGAAAAGGAAAACCATATGTGTTACAAATGTAATCTTTATTAATAATCATGAAGTGTACATGTCCCTCACAAGCCAAGGGACAAACTTTACTTATTCAATGAAAATAAAGAACAATTTATACATGAATAAGTAAACAAATAAAATGCACATATAAGGGTGGAGACCAATCATTGCCTGACAATGACTAGTTTTGAAGGTGTCATCTTGCCCTGCTGTTGCCCCGAGTTGCTTGTGTTTTCCAAGCTCCGTAGTGCTCCTAGCTCCTGCATATGACAATCAAAATGATGCTAGAGAAATGCTCTAAGCAATAAAAGATCTCAAACCTTACATGAACACTTACCTATGCATATATAAACTGATCCCTAAGTGCATTAAATAAGCATGCAAATCGTGGATGTCCTAGAAAGCAGTGAAGCCATCAAACACATCCAAAATATGCATCTATTTTTCTAACTTGTCTGCTTCATGTGAATATTTAGGACAAGTCTTGTTACTATTCTGATTCAATTAAATGCAGCATGTGGGGTAAATGTGGCTCCCACAAGGGTAGAGATTAGCATGCCACCCTATGATGTTTTGAGAGAAATAGGAAATTGAGCAACTTGATCAACTTGATCAAAGATATACATTATTAATGCATTAAATTAATATGGAATCACACTAGTTGATCAACCACTAATACATTTGACTACAAAATACTACGAAACTTTCTGACGAAATATGTAAAATTCGATGTTTGTCAAGTGCTTGTAAAATTTGATGTGTAATTTCCAATTTTTTGAAAGTTTATCCCCGATGTTCGTCGAAATGTCGGCTATCATTTTCATCAATTTTTTGACAAACATGAATAAATTAAAAAAAATCAAATTGTGGCCGACAGAAAGAAAAGTGGGTCCGCGCCTAATTTATTGCAACAGTGTTTTGCTCTACTTGAGACAGTTTGTGGAGAACTAAGGACGATTTTCTTGGGAAAACTCAGAAAAAATTCAAGAAGATATCGCCCGGTTGAGGGTAGTCATTGTCTTTTTGTAGAATTCAGTTGTGAAGTCAGATTTGTAGTTCCAGGTTTGAAAATCATATTTTAAAGCAACATCTCATCAGATTTGATTTTTAGAGGTTAAGGGTTTTGAGAATATTAAGTCCAGATTTTGTTGTGTGGAATAACCATAAGATCACAACCGAGGAACAGATTCTTGTGACTATAATTATGTGATCCATAACTCTATTGGTCATGTGGCATAGTTATGCTATAACAAATACAGGATGCATTCATGTGTGAACCAAGTTTAATGTGGCTATGTTGTGATAGAAATGGAGGCACTCATATAATGTAGTTAATTCAGGTTGTATAATGTATGTGTCAATCATCATTGGGTGCATTCAGGTTGTCTCAAGTTTAACAGGTTAGGATGTAATTATAGCATGATCGAAGAGTGATTACCTCTTGCTGCAATAAAGAGCCTATAACTCTAGTTGATATGTAGAGTGGTTGTGTTATATCAATTATGTAGTGCATTCAAGCACAACCCATGTTTAATGGGCTATTCTAGAGAGTGATCAAGATTTTCTAAACCTTATGAATGTTACTTGACATATATTTGCATAATCTCAAATTCCTTCAGAATTTTTGAAGTATCAATGTATCCTATATAGGGTTTAGAATGATTTCTTTTAATTAAAATAAATAAATGATGTATTTCCTGTACTAGATAATGTGAGATCTCCTAAATCCCCCAAAGACACTATCCCTCTTTGGCACTATATTCATTACTCCAGCCCACTAGGTTTTTTTCATCCCACATTTTAATATCTTCATGACCATGGCTTTAAATAGATCTCATTTTGCTTTAATCCTTTCATGGTAACCCTTGAGTTCCATAATCCACCTTCAATCTCTTCTAAGAAATTTGTCTTAAGCTAGACCGCATAGTATGCATATAAAGCAAGTCCTTCATACCTGCCATTGTTCCAAACCACCACTCACCGCCTTGCTTAAAATGTTGCCTCCATAAGCACAATAGCATGTTTTAAAATCATGGTTGCCAGTGATTGACCATTAAGGTCACCACTTTCATCATGAAGATACAATGAGATTTTTGTCTTCAAACTCAAGGAATTATGGAAGATAACATTGTGAATTGTTTGTTGTGTACGATTTTATTTTCTTGCACATTTACTACTTTGCTAACTTCCTTTAAGACTGGGTATTGCACCCTCAACTGCAATCTCAAACAACTCACTCACTATCACTTGAAGATTCATTTTATGAGCATCCTTCTATAAAATCAAACTATGCCCTATAGACTGCCTACTTACTACAGGGGACTCATTGTTTCATGGTATTGTAGTTCTTAAGATCCTTCAAACTTATTGACACTACTTCACAGTCCACAAGGTATTATTCACTATTCTCCCATCTTTGATGAGTCTCAAAACACTGCTCAAACATGCAATCCACTACCTCCATTATACATTAATGGCTAAGAAGAAACATTGAACCTATGATTACCACTGGCATTTCATTTGACAAATATTTCTTGATTGCATTTTTCCCTTTTTGTCTAACACCTACCAAAAAAGCATTTTGAAAACCCTTAAAGTCAGCAAGGGGGTAAGGAAACTCATTGTTAAAATCTCCACTTTACTATGCAAGGTTTGAGCTTTATTATCTTGTCACTGCTCAGCCTCTTTTTGATTGTCACATCTCAAGTGACTGCCATTCTTCTTACCGTAGATTGCATTTACAAATGTCAGTAAGCTACATAGTGTGCTTGTTATTGGCTACAATCTTTAGATTGCAAGATTTTGTTATTACCTACATTGTCTCAATCTTTCTGGTATTGGAACCTCACTAATCCACTATAGTTATTGTTTATGTTTCTACTGAGGCCTAGGGTTTGTACCCTAATCATGCTCTTACCAATGCTTCTGTTGTTGTTTTTATTAGGCTCTCTCAATGTTGGGCCCTAGGATAAGCTCAATATAAGAAGTGACACATTGCATCTTTAACAAAAAGGATAAACTGTGGTTGACATTAGCAATGATGATTCCAACTTGTTGCTCCTTAGGAATGGGTCACTTGCTCTTACTAGCTCACTCCATTGTTGTAGGAAGTTTGCGATCAAGTTCAATATTCTAATTTTAAGAGTCTTAACAGTTGGAAATCATAGTAAAATAAGAATTTAATAAGTTTTGGAATTAGCATTTTAAAGTGTTTTCTAGGGTCATTAACTTCAAACTATCTTCTTTTTTGCAAGGGTGGTTGCATGCCAATTTTTTGGTGTAAAATATCAGAATTATTAGATTATGTTAATTCGCCTATGAATAAAAATTATTGGAGTGTGAGTTTGATATTTTTTGAAGATCTAAATAGTCAAGCTTGGTAAAGCAAAAACTTACATCGAGCAATATTAGTCTAGAAAACAAAAATGAAGAGACACTTGATAGATTGGGATAGATTGAAAGAAATGGGTGATGGGAAATGTTATTGTCCTTGCAATAATTGTAAGGCTAAAGACAAGATTTTAATTACAACAATTGAAGAAAAATCAGAAAGATGGTCACATTGGAAGGGGGCAATGACTATCATCCATTGGTGGTAAGTTGTTCATTATATGTGTTTATATTGATTGGAATTTGTAAATGTTTATATTGTTTTAACATTTTATATATATATATATAGTAGGTATATATATATATATATATATATATATAATCACTTGGATCATGATCATGGTTTATTTGTGTCTATCATTATTATAAAGGTGGGGCACCCCAAGGTAGATGATATGGATTATCACCTACCAGAATGTGGTTTTGGTGTTTAATAAACATGGAGGCTTGTTGGTGAATAATTGTCTTGTACCTAGCTAATTCATTCACTAGGTAAATTAGGGGACATATTCACATGGTTAAGTTTCCTTAGGTAAAAGATTCTTTCTAGAAGTCTTAGTTGGAATTTCTAGAACTTATCTTATCTAGCTAGGATGCATCATTTCCTAGGTGATTAGGTTGTTGGTTGTCTCATGTCATAAGATCATGACATTTGTCAACATCATGTTCACTACTACATTTCAACCTTGCCTACATAAGCAAGGCATCTCATGTACATTGGCATTCAAGCTTATAGCAAGCAATAGCAATTCAATCATTAATCAGTCTTGCATTGTGAAGCAAGCTTTCTTGCCATTCTCTCTTGTGGAAGTTGTTTTGGTCGCAACTGATCTTGGGGGTGTTGAGGAGTCACCATTTACTCCTACATGGTATCAAAGCTCTCCAGGTGTTGTAGATTCCTTCCCAGATCTGAGGGTGATATTTTGGCTTGAAGATTTTTGTTGGGTGCAGATTGGGGTTTCAGTAACCTCACGGTTGAGTTCAGAAGGCTCCGCAGATGAATTTTGACTGTAAATTTGCCTATATTGGGTAAAGTTGTTTTTTGAGGCAAAACAAAATTTGCCGAAACAGCCCCTGTGCTTTTCTTATTTTCACAAAAAATATTTTTCAGTAAAATATTTCTGTGGTATTGTATTAAATTTTGGGGCAAAATTTATTTGTATTTTCGAGCTCAAATATTAGATATTCGGGTCTTTGAAATTTGTATGGGGTAATTTATATTTGGATCAGCATTTTCTGTGGAATACTCTTTCTATACCAGGTCTGTATAGTTGGTCGACACCTGTCAGTAGTACACTGTCTTCACAGGCTTATTACATCAGCGGTGGCTATCCTATCACCCGATCTACGTGCTCACTACCGGTCAAATTATCACATAGTCCGATCACAAGGACCGACAGAATCTTTGTACCGGCACTTATCAAATCTTTTGGCTTATCATCGCCGTTCGCAAATTCGGTACCATCAGCATTCATTCTATCTGGCATACCTAGTAGTGTTGTTGGCATCATCTTGCTATGTTCCGTCGGCACCCATTTTCCCATCACCATCCGAGCTCGTGGTCTTTCGCTAGCTTTGATCTATCTTCGGCTTTGAATGGTCCATCCACGAGTACACAAGAATATACAAGGTCATTGTTGTCACATCGGCAGAGTCTTTATTATCGGCGTTATTTCCATGATTGGCATTCTACTATCACCGATCATCTCTGGTCTTTGATCCGTAGCATATTTGACAAGGGTACGAAGCATTACACATTGACTGCATTAGGTACCGAGTACTGTAGTCACATCCATGGTATGAAATGCTTTAATCCTAGGTTTATAATATAATCTTTTCACTTCAGTTTTATTGAAAGTTCTTTATATATTAAACTTTGGTTGATATTTGGAAAAGCCAACCATTGTTTAATAAGCCGACCTTGTTATATTGTATTACCTGACTATCTTACCCTAGCCGACAGGTTATTGTATAGTGATTTTTATTTTTCATCTGTATTTGCTATGGTCACATGGTGGACCTCCTTTTAAGCCCTGACTACAGAAAATTTGCACCTATTTAGCCTTGTGTAATTGCCCCAAGTGCCTTTTTATAGGAATTTTTTTCATTTTTTCATAACTTTGGCTAACAGAGGCAAATTTTTTCAAACGAAATATCGACGAAAAGCTAGAAGTCTAAATTTTTCAATGGTACATATATTTTGTAGAGATTTTGCAGTTTTGTGCCTTTTTTTCCAGGTTGAAGCCCAATCATCATTTTCTACTTCTGAGTTCATATCTTTGTGCTCCAATCTTCGATTTTCTCCAAATCTGCGGCATTTGGAAGGTATTCAGGAGTACTTCAGATCTACTCATACGCCTTTTGCAGATTTGTTTCTAGATTTTCATATTTCTAGTTTGTTGCTGATTTGATAGTTTGGGATTCCTTGTCATAAATTTGTAAAAAAAAAGTGCAAATCTTGTTGGGACAAAGAGGTTGATTTCTTGTATTGTGAGGGAAATTTTTTGTTCCTCTTTTGTAATATCTCATTGTATCATGGATTTGACAAAAGTTGTACTTCTAACTCCATATAACTATCATGAGTGGAAATCTCAAATGGAGTTGTTATTATTAAAATCAAAGTTGCAACGAATCACATTTGGTCAAGATCCAGAACCTGCAGGAGCAAAAGAGAAAAGAAAATGGCTTGATAGAAGGGATGAAACTCTTGGTACTTTGAAGTTGTCCATTTCTCTAGATCTTAGATATCATGTTGCATCATGCACTCATCCTAATGAAGCTTGGAATACTTTAGAGAGTCTCTTTGGTAAGCCAGATAAGATGAGGAAATTTAAGTTGGAGAATGGAACCGCGTCTTAATCCTGGGACGGACAATGTCCAAGACTTTTTTCTCTCAAGTCACCTCTTAGATTTCGCAGCTATCTAATCGGTAGGTCACTAAAGAGGATGGTGAAATCGGGGCTTGATTCTTTCTATTCTTGCTAAGCTTAGTCCTGATTATTCAATGTTTGTTTCTACATTTTATGCTACAATGGATGCCCTTGGCAATGCATACAAGATGCCTTCTCTTGATGAATTTGTAGCTCAACTCACAAGGGAACAAGCAAAGTTGGTACACATGGGCACATTGAAGTCTTCTAGATCTCATGCTCTTGTTGCAAAGGAGACAAAGGATTCAAGTGGCATAGGTAAGAAGCAGAACAAGACACCCAAGTCTAATGAGCAAGGTAAAGACTCTCCTTCACATAGCACTCCTGAGTCCACATCCTCTTCTAAAGAGGAATCATCTAAAAAGAAGAAGTCAAAATGTGCATATTGTAAAAGATTAGGACATGATGAGCATAGATGTTATAAAAAGAAGATTGATGAACTGACACACCTTCTTCAAAAGAATAACATTAAGTTTCCCTCATCTGTGTTTGGTACTTCTTCTTCAACATCTCAATCGGCAGCTCCATCATCATCATCTCAGTTACAGGACATAGGATCTACTTTTGGGCTACACAAGATGAAAGGACAAGCACTCTTGGCCTCTACAAGTCATGCATCTCATAGATGGCTTCTTGATTCAGGGGCATCTCATCATATGGCATCTTCTATGGACATGTTCTCTTCTTTTGAGCCTTGTAATTCACCTCATATATTGATGGGTAACAATACATATATGAAGGTAAGTGGGAAGGGTTCTATTGATATGGGGGAAGGGAATTTCAATGATGTACTTTGTGTTCCTTCCTTGTCCACTAATCTCCTTTCTATTTATCAAATTACTCATGGGATTCAAGGTAAAACAGTTGAGTTCACTCTAGATAGGGTGTACATACGGGACTTGGAGACTAGGGATATTGTTGCTATCAGATGGCTGATCACTCATCTCGTGTATATTCCTTTTCACATTTTTCTTCAGAAGATGATAATGTTCCTTTGATTGCATCACACACTCCATTGAGTGTGAACCATGATAGTGAGGAGAAGTTTGGTCAACTACACTTTGGTATTCTAGAAACTAGTGTTAAGCTACCTACTCCTCCACCTCCTGCTTCTTCAGTCATTGATGCTTCTATTCAGCAGGATGATCATAGTTTTTCAGATCTTTCTTTGTGGGATGAGTATTTGACAGGGATTTCTAACTTGTTCATGGAGTCTCATACTGTAGATTTGGAGGACACACTTGAGGGGATTTCTCTACTCTTTGATGACAGTTTCAGTACAACTGTTATCCCATCCACTTTGTCTTTGGAGATTGACATTCATGAGTCTCCTCCTTCACTTGATTTGTCATGTTTCTTGGTTCAGTTTGACCATGATTCTGTTGTGGCTCACTCAAGCTTGGAGGATCTTCATCTATTTTCAGAGGCATACATGTTGAGCATTCATGCTTCCTCCTTTCAGTTGGACATGGAGTGGCTTCATCACCAGCTTATGGATTTCTTTCTTCCTAAGGGAAGATGTGTTGCTTGTAGACATTGGGTCATCTTTTGTTTTCAGGCATTCTTCATCAGCATTTGAGCTTCTTCATCATGGGGGGGATATCTTATCTCTCTACTTCCCTCTTATGGGGGGGTATTTGATTATATATACATGATGCATGTTGTCCTTGGGGGGTATCATTGAGTCCTCCATACATCATGTTTGTTTGTTTTGTTTTCTCTCTTTTGGAGAGGAGTTTTGTCCCACTGGGTTTTCTCCTTTTCTTCGCTTTTGAGAGATTGCATCATTTGCATTGTAAATGGGTACCTAACATGGCCTAGTAGTCGGGACCCATAGTTATAGTCTTTGCACAGTTTGCATAATAATCTTCTCCCTAAATTGCACTTAAGGGGGGGTGTTGGTGTGAATAATTGTCTTGTACCTAGCTTATTGATTCACTAGGTAATTAGGGGACATATTCACATGGTTAAGTTTACTTACATAAAAGATTCTTTCTAGAAGTCTTAGTTGGCATTTCTAGAAATTATCTTATCTAGCTAGGATGCATCATTTCCTAGGTGATTAGGTTGTTGGTTGTCTCATGTCATAAGATCATGACATTTTTCAACATCATGTTCACTACTACATTTCAACCTTGCCTACATAAGCAAGGCATCTCATGTACATTGGCATTCAAGCTTATAGCAAGCAATAGCAATTCAACCATTAATCAATCTTGCATTGTGAAGCAAGCTTTCTTGCCATTCTCTCTTGTGGAAGTGTTTTTGGTCACAACTGATCTTGGGGGTGTTGAGGAGTCACCATTTACTCCTACAGAACTGTGAATATCGAAGATGAAGTTAATGATCCTATGGAAGAAGATGATCATGTGCCAGAAAACATAGTTGAAGATGATGGTACGAATACATTGATCCATGCCACATTTAGTGGTAGAGCTGATCATGATGATCAAGATTACTTTGATGATGTTCATGATTTACCTGTACTTGACAAGGCATAACACCAGCTCCTTTATGAAGGCTCCCAAACAAGTCTTCTCTCTACTGTATTGTTGCTATTGAACTTGAATGTTATGAATGGTTTATCAAACATAGCAATCTCATAGATGTTAAGGTATGTCATAGATGTCATTTTTTTCATCTATTTTAATTGTTATTAGTTCAT
>VDFB02148840.1:0-25895 GCA_007258455.2 Sequoia sempervirens | reverse complement strand
CCCTTGAGAGGACAAGTAGGTTCAAAGAACATGGGTGTGCTCTTGAAATGGATGGGAGGAATAGATGAATAAGGATAAAAGGACATGACAAAAGGAGATAGGAATGCTGGAAAGATAGATGGAGAAAGAGGATGGATAAGAATCATATTTCAATTGTATAAGAAACCTTTATTTGATATTTTATTTGATGTTATGCACCAAGGTATAAGTTAAATGCAACCTTGACAATGTGAGTTTGTAGTCAAATTTTTAAATGTAAACATATGGGTGTTTTAGCACCATGATATGGAAGACCATTTTTACCTTGTGGAAATATGATACAAATACCATGATATATGAAAACAATGATAACACACACAAGAAACAAGAAAGCATGCACATCAATCCGAAAAAAAACTAGGATTATGCTCCAAGTCGAGCTAAAAATTTGATCGATTGATTGATAATGATGATGATATAAAATTTAACAATAATAACAATGCATATCCCAAGGATTGTGTTGTTAATGATAAAAAAATAGGAGTTAGAAGGATACATCTTTATGATGATAATTGGATTCAAGTGGATCAATGGATTATCAAATGATTTGAATCAAAGTTGATGGATGATTTGGATGATGGACAAGATTGTAAGATTGGATTGCATGGATTAGGATTGATTGCTTTGGATTAAATTCTTTGAGATTTTTGTATTGGATGGATGGAGGGAGGATAAATGAATTGGATAGGACAAGATTTCATGTAGAATATGATGGTTGGGATAGAGGAATGGATAAGAACCGACAAGGGAGAACCAAGGCTTGGTAAATATGGAAGGATAGTTGGATTTCTTGGATAGGAGATATAGGGATTAAATGGAGGGATAAGGGATTAGAGATATGAGGATAGGAGGAAGGAGCTCCAAGGACTATGTTGTAAAGGATTGAGATGCCCCACATGAAATGTAATGCATTTTAGCATGGAAGATAGTAAAGGATTCTTGATATGAGAGGATGTTGCATAAGGGATATGGATGGTAGATGAAGGTTTACATTTTTTAAAGCATGTATAGATATTTTTTCCCATCTTATCAAGATCAAAGGTGGGAAAGGATGATGGATTTGGATAAGATTGGAGAAAGGAGGTATGATGAGGGATATGGGATAAAGGATGTTGGAGGAGGTCCCTAATATTGATCAAAATCAAAGGTGGGAAGGAAAATGAAGGATGAATTAGATAGGATGGGGGAAGGAGACAAGATGAGGGATATAGGATGGAGGATATTGAAGGATATGGATACGTTGTGTTAGGTGAGATAGAGTAGAAAATCCTTGCCCCCAAGTTTAGAGTACAATAGGATGGGGGATTACGATGAATCTATTTGTCAAGATTTTGTTATGGTACTTTCCCAAGTGCCATGAGAAGTGGTGTCACCATTGGATGGATATTTCTCTTTACTTTTTTAATTTTTAATTTTTTTGTTTTTTTAGATTTTTGGAATAGTACGGATGGACAAGCCGATAAGGATGAGGATGAGTGGATTTGGAAGATAGTTGATGGGTGATAGGGAGATGGAGGAAGGAATCAATTCTCTATTTCCATGGATGATATCCTTTGAATATGTGCTACAATGAACTGTGGAAATTGGAGGTATGCTCATAGATGTTGATAGAATAATGGTAAGGAGGATGAAATGGATGGGAATATGGAGAGGGATAAGCATATATGCAAAGGATTGGATGAGAGGGATGGAAAATAGATGTTGGATAATGGATGGGGTGTTGTAAGACTTGTGAATGAGTAGATGGGAATGTTTTCAAGATTGATATTGGCACACACCTTGAGGGGTGGTGAAGTTGTGGAAGTGAAGTGGATTCTAAATTTTGTGATTTAGATGGAGTAGATGAGGATTTTGGGACATAAGGGCCCAAAATGGATTGATAAAATTATGGGGTACTTAGTATAATGGATTTTGAGACATAAGAGCCCAAAATATATTTAGAAAATGGTTGATTTTTAGATGGAGGATTAGAGGACCTAGTAGTGTGGGAAGCTTTTGAAGGAGTAGATTTGGTTGCAAATTTGGATTGTGATTTGGGATTCATTGCTTCTATTATTTTCTTGTGATTGCACATGGTTTTTGCTTTATTTTTTGATTCATGGGCCTTTTTGGCCTTTGGATCTAACTAACTTTTGGATTAGATGTTTCTTTGTTTTAGTATGTCTTTTTGATGGGACATGTTGATCCTTTGATTTGTGTGAATTTTTAGCTTTATAAATTTGAGCTTTAGCTTCCAAAAATTGCTTCCAATAGCAATGGTGGAGTTGCATGAGGATGGATAACCTAGAGATTTTATGAATGGGGTGATGGAGGCAAGATGTTTTAAGGAATTCAAGAATGTGTCTTTATTGATCCTAATTGGGGATTTGAGGTGATAGATAATAGGATGAATGGATTTTGAGATAGGAGTAGATGGAGGATTAGAGGACTTAGTAGTGTGGGAAGCTTTTCAAGGAGTAGATTTGGTTGCAAATTTGGATTGTGATTTGAGATTCATTGCTTCTATTATTTTCTTGTGAATCCACATGGTTTTTTCTTTTTTTTTGCTTCATGGGCCCTTTTGGCCTTTAGATATGGCTAATTTTTAGATTGGATGTTTCTTTGTTTTAGTATGTCTTTTTGATGGAACATGTTGATCCTTCAATTTGTGTGATCTTTTTCTATAAATTTGAGCTTTAGCATCCAAAAATTGCTTCCAATAGAAATGGTAGAGTTGCATGAGTATGGATAATTTGGAGAATTTATGAATAGGATGATGGAGGTAGGATGTTGTAATGAATTCAAGAATGTGTGTCTTTGTTGATCCTAATTGGGGATTTGAGGTGATAGATAATAGGGTGAATGGATTTTGAGATAGGAGTGATAGGTGGTAGAATGTGAGGATCCAAGATGGATTGAAGGGATAAAGGGCTTGGTTTTTGGAATAAGGGCCCAAAATGGATTTGGATGAGGACAAAATGGATTTAGAACATAAGGTCCCAAAATGGATGTGGAAGGTGGTAGATGGGGATATTTGGATTAGATGGATAACCATGGGTTTGGAAGGAATACCAACATCTTGTGCATGAGGTTTGTAGCCACATGCATGATAATTTGGATTTTCTCTGGTATAGATGGGTTTTTATATGTCTTGTTCATTGAGGCCTAACCCTTTGCCTTGATAGTGCAAGTTTTGGAAAATAATTTTTCCAATGGGATACTTATTGATTTAGAAGTAAGACACAAGTCCATTTTGAGAGGGATATGAGCTAGAAGGAATTATAGGTTCTTGGAGAAAACTAGATTGAATGAAGGTGAAGGGACCAAGTTAATAGGTGTTTGGTTTATGAGTGTGTTGGGTGGGGGTGATGGGATTATTAGGAGTAGGATCCTGGTGGGAATTAAAAGGGATGCTTGGATTTTGAGGTGAAAGTATATCCTAATATGGATTGGAGGGGATGTTTGGATCTTGAGATGGAGTGGAAGGGGTGCTTTGATCTTGATTTGAAAATGGATCATGATATGGAGTGGAAGGTATTTTTGGATCTTTATTTGTAAAGAGATCATGAGACGGAGTAGAAGGGATGTTTCCGTCTTGAGATGGAAGGAGATCATAAGATAAAGTGGGAGGGAGGGGATCATGAAATGGAGTAGAAGGGGTGATTTGATGTTGATATAGAAGGGGACCATGAGATGGAGTGGAAGGGATGCTTTTATTTTTAATTAGAGGGAATATTATGGTAGCACACTTTGGAACAAGATCTTGGCATGTTTGGATTTGTGTGGATGGTGTGATGGGAGAGAAAATTTGGACATAATCTTCAAATTGGGTGGATGGGGGGATGGGAGATCCATAAGTTTTGGGGGATTGGGGTTTGATATATTTTATGGGTTGGATAGTGTTATGATTTTGGAGTAGAAGGATGGATATGGGGTAGGTGATGCTCTTATCAATAACAACATTAAATAGTTTATTGGGGTGACATGACTCCATAACTTTGTGATGTTAATTTTGTGATTGTTTCTTTGCTATAAGTCCTTGGAGGAATTCATGAATGGAAGATTTGGAGGATGGGTATGATGTTTATAGTAAGGATGTGAGATGAAAATTTGGAATAAGGATTGAAATTCAATAAATTTTTGATTAAGAATGAGGATAATTATTTTGGAAAGGAGATGGAGGTGAATATTTAGTATGTGGATGGGATTTGAGGGGAACTTTGGATGGGGGCTTGGTTTCCATTGTCAAGGTTGGGATGAGGATGACCAATGAATAATTATTGGGAATTAATTGTATTTCTTATGTTAAGTGGTTCTTGATATCTAGGATTGATGGATGGGTGACTAAAGCTTATGGGCTCTTAATATTGAGGTAGATGGATAGGTGAGTAGTGATTGTGGGTTGTTGGTATAAAGGATAGATGGATGGATGACTAGGGATTATAGGTTGTTGAAAAAGGTGGTTTTTGTTGTTACAAAATTGGTTTTTGATGAGTATGTTGGAATGTTGGGGATTGATGATAAATGGATGGGTGACTAGATATTGTGGAAAAATTGCTTAAGGTCATATGTTCTAAGGTTTCATCCTCATAGATATCATATTCAGGTTGGTCAATAAGACTAACCTCATCGTCATCATAAGGAATCATATTTTTTGGTTTACACTTGATTACAATTTTTATCCTTGTTGAAGTAAGGTATGGATTCATGATTTACATGGGATTGGGATGGATGAAAGAGAATTAGAAGATATTAGATAATAAAGATCTTGATTGGATGAAATATTTGGTAAAGAGATTGGAGGAGGATAGAAGATGGGAATGTTGGATTTGATTGTGGGATAATGTTTGGAGGAGGAGATGTTGAGATTAATTTTAGATAAAGAGGAAGATTAAGAGAAGAGGGTGATGGAAGATAGGTTGATTAAGAAATTTAGATTTTTATTTTGGAGGACGATGGAAAAGATGAGGGATTAGAAGTGGGTTGGGGATTTAGAAGAATGAGACTTAAGGATGAAAATGAAAGATGAAATTATATTTGGATTGAAATGGGATAAGTTAGATTAGGATGTTGGATTTTGGGTGGGGAATTCTTTTGGAATAGAGAATTGGATTAAAGATTTTTGGGGTTATTTACATGGATTAAGACTTAAATTTGGGATTGTAGTGTAGAAAAATGTACTCCTTTACATTTCACACTATGTTTGGGTCCCTTAATTTAAATGGAATTAATTAATCCTCTTATTGCCTAAATTTTTCATTTACAATCCTAATAAATTATAATTTTTTAAAGGAGAATTATGATTTAATTAATGCATTTATCATTATTAACACCCCAAAATGAATAGGTCATGATTATTTAGGTCAGGACCCATTTACCCTAGGGTGAATGGGTCCACCTTAAGATCACAACATAAAATTTTAAAGATGTTTTTGGTGGAATCTTAAGGTCCTAAATTCAATTTTTAAGTGTTGGATTATTATGTTTAATTTTTGGGAAATTAGAAAAATACCTAGTGTTTTTAATCAATTAAAAACATTTAGCAAGAGGTGAACTTTACAAGAGGTAAGATTATTGCCAAAGGTGTTCAAGAGCATATTTTTTAGGCATTTGTTGCAGCATTTGAGATCTTAAGAATCATGTCAAAGTTATCAAGCATCATGCATGTTTTTGGAGCTAACATTGTGATGTAGGTTTCAAGTTTCAAATCAAGATTCAAGCTATCAAATCAAGATCACATCAACAATCAAGCCATTTCATGCAAGATCTACTAAGTTTCAGTCCTTCAAGGGTTTCAAATAAAGGGTTTGGTGAGTTTCACATAGCACTTTTTCATGTTGGCAACACAAGGGTAGACAACAAAGAGGGGGGGTGAATCAGTTGTCCTAGAAATTTTAAACTTATTTGAATTATTAAGCTTATTCTCAAATCTAATTAATAATAGTGAAAGCATAAATCATCAACACATCAAAGAAACACATAACACCAAGATTTTTTACATGGAAACCTTGTTAGGGGAAAAAACATGGTGGAGGTTAGTCCACAAGATTATACCTTGTTAAAAGCATAAAGAATGAAATGGGGAATACACATGCATTCAAGCACACTACCTAGAGCTCACTACTCAAATACAACAAGGCTAACCGCCCAAAGGAATACACACTACTATCTTACAGAAGGATTTGGATTACATCTAGAGGGATTTGAACTGACAAAATAACATATGTTAATGCCTGATCACAATTCCGGTTAAGCGCATGAACACTTTTTCACACTCAACTCTACCTTTGAAAGATTTAGAGCATTATTCGCACATACACACATTCGACACTCTCGAGCATTACTTAAAATTGAATAAACAATCACTCTCATATATCCACAACAAGAAATTTCATCGCTGCATGTCGGCTTCAACAAAATAATAAAATGAATATAAATTGTTGGCCCAAATCAACAACAATTATCAATGTGAATCAACCAAAGTTGGCCACAACTTAGTGAGGACACAAATCAACATCTCCAATCATGAAAAATACTTCAATTAATTACACCTCAAAGATCCACAACATGCTACAAACACCATTTCAGCCAAGAACATGAAAGACATGAACGCACAAAAGAAAATCGCCAACCATGAGCACAACAATCAATTTAGACGTGCAAAAAAGATAGAGCATGGTCTAGAAACATCCACAAACATCATGAATCACCAAAGAAGCATCCACAACAATTGAACCAACTGAAATAAGATTATCTTCAATCAGGAACACCAACTAAAGCAACAAAAAAACTGTCAGAATATAAATCTTCATAAATTGATCAAAAATTCATGTGGATCTTTGAAGCTCAACGTGGATAAACTAGATACACTAAAAAACAAACCCTTTAGTCCACAACTTTTGATCATCAACTTACAAAACTCACCAACAGACTGAACTTCACTTCACCATTGACAACCTACAACTCATTTCATTACAATTTTCTCAATATCCTCAACATATACAACTTCTAATGAATCAATGCTAATAGTGTTGACATCAATGAAAATGACATATCAACAACACAACCACAACATCCAACAATCTCTCCCTTTGGCATTGATGGCAACACATGATGCAAAAAACACCATCAATGCAACTAACTCTTGACACTTACTACCACTTAGGTTTTGACTCATTTTCTCTTCAACCCTTTCACATGATCTTCTCCCCACAAGGCTCTTAAACTCCAAAAAGGTTTTCACATGATCTTCTCCCCCTTTGACATCAATGAAAAATATCTCTTTTATACAAGCTCTAAACCACATATCTAAACATCTAAGCATTTGTCTACTCCCCCTGAGTACCAGCCATGACAACATCAATCTGGATCAAGATATGACTATGAAATGCACAGAGTGATGCAAAGCAATGCATCCTTAGTTCTGATTAGGAGGGGTAATCACCCCTAACTTCCCTCTAAGATACTCAAAAGTATCCTTAGGCACCAACTTGGTAAGGATGTATGCAATCTGCTCCTTAGTAGGCACATACTCCAGTTTGAATTCCTTTTCACTTACCTTCTCTCTCAAAAAGTGAAACTTAATAGATATATGCTTTGTCTTTGAATGCAACACCAGATTCTTAGAAATGTTAATAGCACTTGAATTATCACAAAATATAGCTATTGGTTCATCATACACCACTCTGATAGCCTTCAACATTTTCTTCATCCACAATACTTGAGTACAATTATTAGCAACAACAATGTATTTGGCCTCTACATTAGATAAAGAAATTGCATTCTACTTCTTACTTAACCATGAAATCAATTTCTTACCTAAGAAAAATACTCCACCACTAGTACTTTTCCTGTCATTCACATCTCCTGCCCAATCAGCATCAGTAAAGGCACTCAACATAAGATCATCATCTTTAGGATACCATAGGCCAAGGTCAACTATTCCCTTCAAGTATCTGAAAATTCTCTTCACAGCAGTCACATGAGATTCCTTAGGGTCAGCTTGAAATCTTGCAACAATACACACAACATTCATGATATCAGCCCTAGTTTGATTTAAATACAGTAATCCACCAATCATTAATTTGTATCTAGTCTAATTTTCCTTCAGAGAATCATCTTTTATTGTCAATTTACATCCGGTTACCATGGGTGTACTAACTAGCTTTGAATCTTCCATACCAAATTTCTTCAGCAATTCTCACATACTTGGACTAAGATATAAAAATCCCTTTATCTAACTAAGTAATTTGCAATCCCAAAAATAATTTCATCTCACCAATCATTGACATTTCAAATTCACTCTGCATCTCATTAACAAACTTCATGCAAAAACCATTAGCTCCTCCAAAAATGATATCATCAACAAAGACTTCAACAATCAACTCTTTATCATGATCAATCTTGAAATACAGATTGCTATCAATGGTACCTTTGTTAAATCCAAGTTTCAGAAAATACTTGTCCAATCTAGCATACCATGCTCTAGGGGCTATCTTGAGTCCATACAATGCTTTCGTCAACCAACACACCATATCTCCCTTATTAGTCAACTGAAATCCGTCAGGTTGCTCAACATACACTTCTTCCAATTCACCATTGAGGAATGCTGACTTGACATCCATCCGATAAACCTTGTAGTTCTTGAAAGCAGCATAAGCAAGAAATAATCTTACAGCTTCAATTCTAGCAACAGGGGAAAAAGTCTCTTCAAAATCAATTCCTTCCATTTGAGAATATCCTTTACATACCAATCTTGCTTTGTTTTTTACCACTTCTCCTTGCTCATTCAGTTTGTTTCTAAAGACCCATTTAGTTACAAAATTACATCTGGGTATGAACAAGAATACATGTATCATTTTTCTCAATCTACTTTAGTTCCTCTTTCATTGCTTCAACCCAATGCTTTTAATTACATGCTTCATTCATATTAGCAGGCCTAGTCCTTGAAATTAAACAGTACTCTTCTGCAATTTTTCTTCTATTCTAGACACCTTTGTTCTTATCACCTATGATCTGATCTTCTAAATAATTCAATCTTACATACCTTAGAGTCTTCTTAGGTTGTTCTTCAACTTCAGGCTCTTGTGTTCTCTCTTCTAAACTTTCACTAGTTTCTCCTTCCTCTTGATTTTCTTGATCCACCGAAATGATTTGCACTTGATTTGTAGTCTAAACTTTCTTTCCTTTGTTTGTACTATCATTTTGATCATTAGAATCATATCCATAGGTTCTAGAGGAATTGTACCTAAGTCTTCATCAACCTTGACATTTGCACTTTCGCCATTTTCACACTCAATATTTTATTTATATAACACGGTGAGCCTTACTTTTAGTAGAGTAACCTAGAAAGATACCTTCATCACTCGCATCAAAATTCTCATATCTTCATCTCTTTGATATAACATTTGCTTCCAAAGATTTGTAAATAATATCTAACCATAGGCTTATAACAATCCACCATAGCTCAAAAGGGGTCTTACGATTATCACCTTTGATTTGTACCTAGTTGAGTGTGTACACAACACTACTCACAACTTCTCTCTAATAGAAATGAGGGACATTTCCTTCCAGCATCATTGTTTTAGCAACATCTTCAAATATTCTATTCTTCCATTCCACAACTCCATTTTGTTGAGGGGTCTGTGGTGCAGATAATTGTCTCTTTATTCCATGTTATTCACAAAAATTAAATTCACCAGAAGTAAATTCACCACCTCTATATTATCTCAAAAATTTAAGTTTTAGACCTGTCTCTATCTCAACCACAACCTTAAAGATTTTGAACTTCTCCAGAGCTTCAAATTTATCCCTTAAGAAAGTAACCCACATTATTCTTGAATAATCATCAATAAGCAACATGAAATACCTGTAACCTTCTAAACTTCTGACCTTAGAGGGACCACAGTTAGTATTCTAGCTCAACAATTCTTTTGAAAAATATTTATTTTTCTTTGAAATGAAATTCTAAATTTAAACCTAACTAGCATTCCTTACATATGGCATTAGTAGAGTTTCACCAACCCAGATCTCCTCATAATATAGTAAACTTATCTTGACAATATTATCAAAGTTTACATGACACATTCTCCTATGCCATAACCAACTTTCATCAACTTGAGAAATCAAACAACTTTTACTAGAAGAACTCAAGTGAAAGATATTACCTTTTATTTTTGTACCTGATGTAATCACATTTCTAGAACTCAATATTCTACACTTTCCATCCATGAGTTGAAGATTGCATCCCTTATCAACCATCTAACCAACACTTAAAATATTATGCTTCAATCCTTCCACATATAGGACATCATTAGTATTATGCTTACCATTAAGAGAAATGCATCCTCTGCCATGGATCACACCAGTTATATTATCAAAAAATCTCACAACACCACCATCATACTTTTCCAAGCTTACAAACTTACTTTTATCTCTTGTCATACAATGTGAACATCCACTGTCAATCACCCATTCATCTTTATCTTCAACTCGAGAAGCTAGGGCTTTCTCCACAATTGTACAACTAGCAGATTCAATAGACACATGATTATTTTCCTTGATAGAAATAAATACCCATTCATAATCACCTTTATCATATTCTTCATCTATCACACCTTCATCAGCAACATAGTAACACTTCTTTTGAAAGCTAGGCTTGTTATGTCTTGGTTTAGGAGCTCTTTCCAAATACCTTGATGCAAAATGACCTATCTTTTTGCAAGTAAAACATTTAAGAGGAAATTTTCCTTCATACTTACCTTTTCCTTTTGGTACTCTTTTGACAATAAGTGCTTCCAGCTCTTCTAGCTCTCTTTCTTCTTCTTCAATCTGTTTGATTTCATCCTCATACTTGAATGTCTTTCTAGATGAACTCTCACCCAAATCATATCTCTGTTTATCTCTTTTGAAAGTAGTATCCTTAAATGCAAATTCAACTTTAGGAAGGGCATCTCCAAATTCACTCATCTCAAAAGCAGTGAGCTTACCAACCAACATATCTTTGGTTATATTTGTTACAATCTAAAGCTCTTCAATAGCACTAGCTTTGACTTTGTATGAATCAAGCAGGAATCTAAGCACTTTAGCAACAATCTTTGATTCATCTATTTGTCCACCAACACATCTAATACCACATACAAGTTCAATCACTCTTTGCATGAAAGTAGTAATGTTCTCATCATTACTCATTCTCAACCTTTCAGACTTTGCAACTTAGCAATCTTCACATTCGCATCACCTTCATACAAGGTTTCCAACTTTTTCCAGATCTCATAGGCAGTCTTTAGATCCATAACATTTGTCATCTCAAAATCATTCAAAGCACTCAATAATGTTTCCTCCACCCTAATATTATATTCAACATCTCTCATCTCAGCAATAGTAGTAGAACCATGTTGAGGAATAACATACCTATTACATGTAATGTTCCAGAAGGGTTCACCAATGCATCTCAAATGACACTCCATTCAAGTCTTCCACAGAGAATAATTTGTTCCATCAAATCTTAGACTATCTTTCTTGTAAGTCACCATCCAAGATCACCTCAAGTTGTTAAAATTCTTGCAAGGAACCTACTCTAATACCAATTGTTGGAAACACAAGGGCAGACAACTGAGAGGGGGGGGGTGAATCATTTGTCCCAAAAATTTAAAACTTATTCGAATTATTAATCTTATTCTCATATTTGATTAATAATAGTGAAAGCATAAATCATCAACACATTAGAGACACACATAACACGAAGATTTTTTATGTGGAAACCTTGTTAGGGGAAAAACCATGATGGAGGTTAGTCCACAAGATTATACCCTGTTAAAAGTATAAAGAATGAAATGGGGAATGCACCTGCATTCAGGAACACTGCCTAGAGCTCACTGATCAATTATAACAAGGCTAACCAATCAAAGGAAGACACATTGTCTTACAGAAGGATCTAGATTACATCCATAGGGATTTGAACTGACAAAATAACATCTGCTAATGCCTGATCACAATTCTGATTAAGCACATGAACACTTCTTCACTCTTCTTCACACTTCTTCACACTCTGCTCTTCCTTTGAAAGATTTAGAACATTATTCACACATAAACATATTCGACACTCTCGATCATTACTCAAAATCGAATAAACAATTTCTCTTATATATTCGCAACAAGAAATTTCATCGCTACATGTTGGCTTCAATAAAATAATAAAATGAATATAATTTGTTAGCCCAAATCAACAAAAAATATCAATGTGAATCAACCAAAGTCGGCCACAACTTAGTGAGGACCCAAATCAACATCTCCAATCATGAAAATACTTCAATTAATTACTCCTCGAAGATCCACAACACACTACAAACAACATGTTGGCCAAGAACATGAAAGACATGAACATGCAAAAGAAAATTGCCAACCATGAGCACAACGATCAATGTAGACGTGCAACAAAGATAGAGCACAATCTAGAAACATCCAAAAACATCATGAATCACTAGTGAAGCATCTGCAACATCTGAACTAATTGAAATCACATTATCTTCAATTAGGAATACCAACTAAAGCAACAAAAAAATTGTCAAAATATAAATCTTCATAACTCGATCAAAACTTCATGCGGATCTCTGAAACTCGACATGGATAAACTAGATACACTCAGCAATAAAAAATTTAGTCCACAACTTCTAATCATCAACATACAAAACTCACCGAAAGGCTGAACTTAACTTCACCATTGACAACCTGCAACTCATTTCATTACAATTTTCTCAATATCCTCGACATATAGAGCTTCTAATGAATCAATGCTAATAGTGTAGACATCAATGACAACCACATATAAGCAACACAACCACAACATCCAATAGTTCATTCATCATTCCTTTCATGTTTCATTGTTTCAATTCAAGGTTTAATTACCAAAATGGGGTTTGACAAAGGAAAACCCCCATTCACCAAAAACAAACAATTTTTTGCTCATGTTTGTGTTGCAGATCTTAGGTTGAAGAAGGATTGAAGATCTCTTAAAGAAAAATATTGGAAAAGTTGTCAAAGTTGCCATCAATCCACCAAAACTCACATATAAAAAATATTTTCAACTTTTTGATTGTGAAATATGGAGAATTTGGGAGTGTAGACCGGACCCAAAAAGCAATTCCAAAGAGCCCTATAAAGACCCATTTGCCTTAAAGTGAATTTGTCTTAGGAAACTCTGCAACAACATTTTGATGGCGGTGCAAAATACTAAACCATCTCAGATATTTCTGAAAGTTGCAGGTTTTGATAGATTAAGGTTTAATCTATTGATTTCATGTGTTGCATTACAATTTTTGGGTTAATTTACTATTTTTAATCTTTCTCCAAAAATTGTTGTTTCAACAGATTTGCCCCATCCTAGATCATAAGGAAAACAACAAGATTTCCTTCAAGGTTGACTCACCTTAGGGTTAAAGTCAACCTTGGCTCAAGGGATCTCTTTTTCCTAATGAAATAGAGGAAAATAGGTTCATTACACCCCATTTTTCCCTTTCTATTTATAGTAAAATTGGTGAACCCCTCATTTTAATGAAGAACCTATTTTCTTATGTTTCATTTTGGTGAACTTGATATTGTACATCAAAAGAATTCTGATTTGGAGTCCATTCTATATCTTGTGAATACCAAATACTAGGTGCCTTGACTGGACAAGGGTGCCTAGACATCCCAAAGTTAGCCATTTTCTTCATTTTTAACTTTTTCTTGCTTTTGCTTCCAGCAAGGCCTGTCTTGAATTTTGAAAAACCAATAATCTAGTATTACCAACTAATAATTTTTTTTTGATCATAGAAATCTCATGTTTGACTACTGTTGAAGTGATCCCTAGCTTCATATCAACGTTTGACATCATCTGGTTGAGTTTGTGAGCTCTTGAAATTGTTAACAAAGACTAAGTGTAAAGGAGGCATGTCGGGGTCAAGAAATTTTCTAAGTTTTGAGAATCCAGGTGCCCCTGGCTGACAGGGGCACCTAGCATCCCATGCCTTAGCCAAATGTTGATGATTTTCAATTTTTTAATTTCACGTGTTTCTGCCTAAAACTAGTGACCCTAGTTTGGACATCGTTTCTTGTTAGTTGTTTAATATCTAAGACTAAAAAGAAATTGATCGGGAAAGCCTGATCATAACTAAGATGAATTATATCCTTTGCAAATCCCCAACACTATATCTGACTAATTTTCTGAGAATCAGAACCAGGCTGATGGATGAGTTTGATGAATTTTCAAACGGGGTGAAAAATAAACTAAGGAATCAAAATCTAGGTGCCTCTCCATGACAGGGGAGCATAGGCTTCCATGCCTTAGAAATTTTTTAACGATTTTCATCTTTCTTTGGTTTTCTTCATTTTTTGCAAAATGCCACCATTCGATTTGCACTTTTCGTTGTCTAATAGATCTTCAACACTGGATGATGAATCAATTGAGGAGCCTGAACATAACTAAGATGGTCTCTTGCTTTTCCTTGCCCTAGAAATAACTTTTGATTGTTTCTCTACATAACGGAATTGGGCTAATGGGGAAAATTGCACGTTTTCTGAAAAGAGAAAAATTTGACTAAGGCATGAGACCCCAGGCGCCCTTCCTGGACAGGGGCGCCTAAGCTTTTCGAAGTTTTTGTGTGAACTTCACCTTTTCTTGATCGTTGAAAGTTTGATGTTGTTTACACATCATTTAAGACTTTGAATCTGATACCTGGCAATGTATAATCCTCCATTGATGACCTTGGAGCTTGTGCTTCACCTTCTAAAACAAAAAAATTGACCAACCAAAGAAATCTTGACCTTTTGATGTTCTAACCGAACCAACCTAATTGAGAAGTATTTTCAACCAATCAGAATTAGTTAGATCCCTCCAAACATAGATTCTATTTTTAGAAACTTTCCATTTCTAGGTGTTTTTGCGCGGTCTTGTTTTAGGTGGTTTGGGAAGTTCCAACTTATAGGTGATTTTAGAAAGTCCTATCCTAGGTGATTTAGGGAAAATTCTTGTGATAGGTGATTAGGAAATGGTCCTGACTTTGATACCCAAAGACACTAGTCTATGCTTAAAATTCTAGAGATTCTTAGTTCTCCTATGCTATAAGCATCTTACATGGTCCCCAAAAAGAGCCAATTGTTGTGCCCAATCAAAAAAAATTCTTCATTAAGGCATTTTGTAAAGAGTGGTCAAAGTCTTGTAATTTCTTTTGTCAAAAGTCAAAATTTCTAAAAATAAGAAGTTTCTAAAAATAGACTTGATTCAAGGTTTTCCAAGTTTGTTATGAAATGGATGCTGGAAATTTTTTCTAAAAATAGAATCTTTGTTTGGATGTCTCTAACTGATTATGATTGGTTGAAAATACTTTCCAATCAGGCTAGTCCGGTCAAAATCGTCAAAAGGTTAAGATTTTTGTGGTGGATTAATTCTGCTTTTTCAGAAGGCAAAGCATGAGCTCTAAGGTAATCAATGGAGGATTATCTACTACCAGCTATTAGATTCAAAGTCTGAAATGTTGTGTAGATGATGTCAAAATGTTGATGATCAAGAAAAGGTAGAGTTCATGCAAAATGGAGGCGAATTTGAAAATGATGAAATTTATAAAAAAATCTCTAGGATTTCTAGGTACCCTTGTCAACCAAGGGGACCTAGCATTTGGTGCCTTATTCATTTTTTAGCTTCTGTCGTTTGTTGTTCAAAAATGCTGAATCTTTCCTATCAGTAACCTTCAGTCGCTTGAAAAGGAAGATAAAAGCAACATTAGAGGCTGAGAAAAGTTGGGAAACATATCATTAAGGTTCAAACAGGTTAGTATGCTCAGCATTTGGATGCATGTGTCCATCATCTCACATAAATCAGTGATCAAAAGATGCAATTGGAAAAGACAAAGATCATAGATGAAATATGAAAATCATTGAAATTTGGCTAAGACATGGGATGCTAGGTGCCCCTATCAGCCAAGGGTGCCTGAGTTTTCAACACTTAGAATATTTTTTACCTTGGCATGCCTTCTTTCTAATTCAGCCTCCATTGGTCACTTTTGGGGTCGATAATCATGATCAGATGATGTCAAACACTGATATGAAGTTGGGGATCACTTCAATAGTAGTCAAACAAATTGTATTAGTTGAAAATACCATATTGTCAGCTCGTCAAAGTTGGATGTAGGCCTCACCAGAAGCAGAAATAAGCAAAAGTTGAAAAATGAAGAAAAATGGTTAACACTATTGAATCTTTACGTGTTTGATGATGTCATTGAATATGTATGCTTTTACCAAGGTTTGCACATGCAAAAAGACTCGGAATTTTGCATACAAAGTTTCTATCTTCATGGATAGTCTTCAAAATTTTAGGGCTTTTGTGAAGAAAGTCATTTTTTGTCTTCAAACTCTATTCAAGAAGGATTTTGGCATTCATTCTTCATATTTTGTAGGTTGGCATCCAAAGGAAGAAAAATATCATTTTTTCTCATCAAGATTTGGAGGCTCAAATAGAGTTCTTTTTCAATGTTTTTTGAGGATTCAGGATTGGGAAGCACAAAGGCATGCTTTTTCATGGTCCAATCTTCTAGGGCATCACGTTTCAAAAACAGGTGGTCAACTTTTTCAGTTTTCATCAATCTGGGTCCATCTACTTTTTTCTCCTCTTGAAGATTGGGAAATTTAATATTTCCAAAAATCCACTTATTCAACACTTTTTTCTAGAATCCCTCAACCTTTTCAAAATTTGACAAAATGGATCTCGTCATAACGTGATTGTCTACAAAACACATACCTCATCTTTTTTCCAAGAATCTACATTTTGGAAAGAAATCAATAACTTATATCAGTACTCCTGAGTAGGAGACATTTACCAACTTTTTGGCAGATATAGTTTCCAAAATTATCAATGAGTGAGTCACCTTTTTGGGGCAGCAAAGATTTCCAATAATAGAACTAAAAGCAGTAGTTAATGTGATTCCTTTTCCAACTTTAGCTTGCTATTCTTGTTTCATGCTTATCTATTCTTTGTGAAAAAGAAAAAGAAAATGTTTAGTTGGAACTTTCCTTGCTTTAAAATCAATTAATTGATTTTAGCAAGTGGTTAGTCAATTGTCCTATGTTAGTTTTAGAAATAAATCTTGCATGTTGGAAAGTCTAGTCAGCTTAAAGCAAGTATATTTTAGGGTTGCCTACTCCTTGTTTGTGTATAAATAAGGGCAACCTTGCCTATTATTTTCTAACTATTATTGTAAGAGTTAATTTGTAAGCTTGTATTGCAGCAAATTGTTGTTCAATTACCATTCAACTTGTGTCAAGTGTAATCTGGTGTTTGATCACACATTGTAATCCTGTCTTTGCTACAATCTATTGTCCCAGAAGTGTAACTTCTATTAGAAATTGAGAAAAGAGAAAAATTATGCCTTCTTTTCTCTGATTTACTCTCTCAATCTCTTTCAATTTCTTGTCTTATGTGTTTTTCTTGTATAATCTTTATTTCAGCTTACATCTTATATGTATAATGAGTCTTCAGGTGTGATCTAGAAGTAAGTTTATTTAAGCTTTTTTGTTAATCAAATCATTCCTCATTTACTTCTGATTCTCAAGCTCTTAGTTTACTTGAGTTGTCAAAAGCATCTATATTTTAAGCCTAGTTGTAGTTTGAAGTTTGGAAAAGAGGAAACCCCAGCTACAACTCAAAGAGTTTTATAACCTTGTGCTCTTAGTTTAGAATAAAAATATTGGCAGTAGTTTAGTGTTTTTTTTAAGCATCATCAATGAAGAGGGAGCTTCCCCTCCTAATTTGAAGAGTAGTTTAACTGTGCATAGTTGTTCATTTCTAATCTACATTCCAAAGGTTTGAATTGAAACACCAACAATTTTATGGCACCCACCATGGGGCACGAGGCATAAAACTTCAATAAATATTACGCTTTATGTCACAAGAATGACCATCTGGCATCCTATTGCCCCTATTTAACAACCAAATCTTATGCAAGTTGAAGGCGAGCAATTGGACATTATTAGTAGTTTGAGGCATTTCATGCTTGAGAAAAATGAAGTCCCTGCTCAGTGGAGAAACACAACTACTATTCTTGACAAAGAAGAACAAAAAGTAGATCTTGTAGCCAAAAGACCAAGTATTATCACCTCCTATGTGGGAATAGATAGTCTTGGCTTACAAATTTTATACAAGGAGAGGTGGTACTATAGATCCTTTCTTCCAACAACCTCGCCCTATAGAGGTTGGAGAATCATCCAACACTATTCCTAAGGTCCAACAAGTTCTCGAGGTTAAACAAGAAGTCAAGCAAGAAGAACCTGTGATCCAACCAGAAGAAATGGGTGATAAATACAATAATGTAAATGCTAGTAATAATCGTGTTGATACGAATTAAAGATGTCCACCCCCATTACCTTGGGGTAACAACATTGTACCTTTGGTTTTGCAGGAAAATCATGAGTTACCTAAGGGATTAAGGAAGCACTTTGCTCAATTTCATAGTGATGAGAGTCAACAACCAGATGAACATATCTCTGCATTCACAATGGCTTGTGTCATGTTGCACGTGACACATGAAGACATCACAACATGCCTCTTTGTGGAGACTCTTGTTGGGAATCTTGTCAACTAGTTCAATCATCTGGAGTTGAGCATTATTACAAGCTGGGAAAATATGGGTGAGAAATTTTTGATGAGATTTAGGCCTATTGAAGACATTCATCTATTGTTTTCCCATTTGCAAATTCAAAAATGGAGCACAATGAGCCCATGACAGATTTTGTAGCAATATTTAATCATCTTGTTACACAAATTTCTTCTACACTTAATCCATCACCAGAGATTCTAATGAGTTGTTTCATAAATGCTCTTCCATTAGAGAATCATTCTTCCTAAAGATAACAAAAGAAACATAATTGATGGATGCACAAGAACACACCATCGAGTTGTAGGATAATATGGTCACCTCTAGTAAGATGAAGAAGAATTTAATCAGACCTCTGGTTTAGATTTATGCAGATCCACAACTACAAAAGGTAGCCAATGAGATGAATATCCTTAGGAGGCAGTTGCCTACTCAGGGGCAGCCTACACTACCACCACCATATCAACCTCAAAAAAAATGTCCAAGCCAAAGAGAAATAATTTTCTGACTTTCAATAATTGTAGGCCATGGTTGCCAACATCTCCATCGAGACCAATAGTTGAAGTTGCACAAAATTTTGTATTTTTTTCTTTCCATGAGACCAATGAACATTATTGGTACTACATGTCCTAAGAATTTAAGAATGTCAAATCATGGGATACGCTGATGCTACACCCAATTCGTATTGTCCCTACACCAAGTTCTAATATTTTCTTACCATAGACGAACAACTTTGATGGTGACTCTGCTACATGATACTTTGAAAGTGAACCCACTATTGAAGAAGAAGAAGACCTCTGCCACTACTCAAGGTTTCTCAAGATTCATCTTTAGAAAATTGTGATGTACTGGATTCCATAATGAAGACCAAGGTTAAGATTTCACAGTTGGAGTACCTTCATGATCACCTTGAGTAGTTGTATAGAATAATATAATATGTAAATAAAGAGGCTTCAATTTAGCCTACATTACTTGATTCATCTATTCCAAAAGAACAAAAGCCCAAAAATTTCTATATATCTCTATATATAGGTGGATTCAAATTGAGCAACTGCATTATTGATTTTGGCACTTCGAACAACATCATGCCTCTTCAGCTCATGAACGCTTTGGGGCTCTCATGCACAAAAAATTAGAATGAGTGTTATTCACCTGCATCAAAGTTAGTGTTGTTGGTTGGCCAATTAAAAGACACACATGTAAGATTGACAACTTTTCCAGGGAAGAAATTCATGATGGCTATCCTAGTAGCTAACATTCCAACCAATAATGAGATTTTGTTGATCTAAAGCTTATACAGAGATCTTGGTGGTGAGATATAGTTATATTGGTTGTCCATGACCATTCCTATAAAGGAGGGAAGAATCAAGATAAAACATGAGCCCAAATCTCAATTCATAGTGGTGAAATCCCCAAAACCCCTGGTGGAACCCATAAAATTTCTAAGGTTCCATTAATTTCTTGGTTATGTCACTGGTCACTTATGCCTTATGATATTTGGGTTCAAGGTTTAGGGGCTTAATGTGTTTTGTTACCCTTGATTATCATCCTTTTTATGTCCTCGCATTGACCTGCTGAACCAGTTTACTCGTCACTTAAGCGTCCTCCCATGGTATTGATTGTTGTTGTTCAACCAACCCCAATGCTTTGGTTACCGTCAGGCCTAGTACCTTCTAAAATTGTCATTTGTTGTTCACCTTACTATCATGGGTTGTTATGTGAAAATATTCTTGAAACTCGCGATGAGAGATGTCATGTCTATGGTTTGGATTTGGTTAGTTTCCCATCACATGTGTTGTTATTTTGAGAAGGTGACTCGTGATGATCGATGGGGTCAATGTTTTGACCCATCACTAGCTCTTATATTATCACTGGTTACATTCTGCTTGTCTAAGGTGAACCCATCATCACCGATGGACGGACTATCTTCCCATCACATGGATTTGTTCTATTGTGGGTAGGAATTGATTAATGAACCTAGGACACACGATGAGTGATACAACTCATGTCTTTGGCCGAGATCTTCTTCACGCTTGTGATCAAGGGGTGATATCTCATCGCTGGCTTCATAGCCATTGCGTGATGAGATCCCAATGAACAAAGGAAACACGAGAAGAGTGATACTCATGAAAGGTGGGAATTACGCGTGTCAATGTCTTGGCTCATCAAGTACATATCAAATCACCAATAGGGCCCCATGGAGAGTTGGAAACAATGTGAACCATCAAATGAATTTTTCATTGGAGGGCATCAATGGTCTAAATTCAAATAGGAACGACCAACCTGATATGTAGTTTTTCACTCATGCAAGCATTCGTGTGGCATTAATGGTATATGTGCTTGGTTGAATTTAGTGAAAAGGGGTTTACAACTCACATTTTCTTCTCAGTTAGATGTCCAAGGAGCTGAGGAAGAATTCGAAGTAACCAAAGCCAAAGTTGAAGGAGTTACAAGAAGTTCATTCCCGGGTAAGTTGCCATCAGTCTCCCAATGGTTGTTTTATTTCTTTGTAATCATTAGTGTGTCAAACCAAGGAATGTCTGAGTTAATTCTAGGAATTGTTTAGGGTTTTCATCTTCTCTTGTGTTAGCACATATTCTTAATTGGGTAAAATCAGTTTTGAATTCGATTTTAATTCCTTATGAATAGGGTATTAACCTCAAGCCTAGTTTGTTTCTGAAACTGAGTAAAACCCTGAAGAAGCTAGAATGAGCCAACCAAGTGAGTCGTTGTCTTCGAAACCTATACCCAAAAAGAAAAAGCAGAAGGTTTCCCATGACCCTCCTCAAACATTTGAAATCCTTGAGAAGAAAAGAGGTCATCCAAAGGATTATACCCATTTCATGGATAAATTCCAACCACCAAATGTCAAGGCAAGTGGTAGAAAGGCTACAGGGAAGGGAATCCTAACCACCAATTTCAAGGACCTTGTAGAGGGAATTGGTGATATTGTTGTGTCAAAGACTGGATGGGAGTTGTTCTTACATGCATTTACATGAAAAAATGCTAAGCATCCTAGTAAAAATGTCTAGGGTTATGATTTAGGAAAACTAGTTGTCCCCAATGTCTTTGTTGAGGTGGACCTGATGTTGTGTTTTACAAACAGATATGATGATATAAATAGGGTAATCACAGATGCATAAGGAAAGAATATTATAGAGATAAAAGAAAGTAAAGTTGTGGAAGTTTTCAGAATGAGACCTGATGCCAACGAAAAGATTAATTTTGAGAAATTCTAGCAGGAATATCACAAAAATAGGGTGGCTATCTGGAAGGGTGAAGTACCAATACATAAACGTAAGAAGGGTACTACATCTGCACTCAAAGAAGCTGAACCATTGGATTGTGAGGAGTTTAAAGAATACTTCAGATACAAATATTATATGTTGTGTCAGGTGCTTGGAGTTAAATGTGATGGAAGGATAACCTCACCCCTATTGTTTATGATTCTGGATATTCAACATAGGAACAAGCACACATGATTTAATTATGCCCACATAATTGTAGAGCAGCTACACTATGATTAGATAAGGTTAAAGGAAATGAGAAATCCATTGGCATTCAAGCATTATTCATTATTGATGCATATGATATTATATCAGGGACATGAAATCTTTGGCAAGGCCATGCAACTAAGGAAAGTGGATGAAGGGAATCATGAGCTACCTGTTCAAATGTGGACACACATTTGGGATTTACATTGCTCAACTTCAAACTATGTTGTGTTTTGTAACATCATAAAACACACCACTTTGGTACAAAAGGGTGTTGCACCCACTAAAAGGATCTCCAAAACAATCTAGGCATTGTTGAGGTCGAGGGAATTTGGTGATGAACCAGATTATGAATGCAATTGGGGAGATTGGTATTTATATAATGATTGTACAGTCATCAAATGCTATGGAACTCCTGTCACCACATTTGTTACCCAAGTTTTTTTTTGATAGGTTAGCTTTCATTGAGATAATGTGGCAAATGGACCGCTTTGATGTAGAAAACTTTAGATTGTTCCGAAAGGCCTCCATCATTGCATGAAGCTTCTCTTTTGATCATTTTCTTGTATCAACAAAGGAAGCATATGAGGTATTTGGTATAATTGTTAGTAACCTAAGAATGAATGAAGCCTCTACTAGAAATTTTGACCCATAAGGACACATCAATAGAGAAAAGATAAAGAGGTCAATTTCAGGATATGAACCTCATGTATTTTACTTTAGAGAAGATGTAATAAGAAATTTGCTAGCACCTGATGCTATCCGGGATAGGGAAAAGATATGGATAAAGATTGTTGAGGTTTATTATAATGCTTCTCATTAGAATTCTTACTATGAGATCCCTTATAAACATATCATTGATAAGTATACAAAGATGAAATGGGTCCTCAACGATTTTATGGATGACACCTTCTTGGAGAAAGTGGATCAAACTAAGTAGTTGGCTCAAAGAAATCTATAGGAGTACTTGGTAAAAGTTGGTGGTCAACTAGAGAAGCTCACAGTATTGGAAGAGCAACAGCCAGTGGTTATAGAAGATACTCCTGTTTCGGAGTTTCCTACTGAAAATGTTGATGAAGCGCAGGGTGTTGAAGGAAATGTACAACAACTATCCATTGTATCTGCCCTAGTTGAACATGGAACATAATATAAATTTTCACACCCAGATATTAGGGATTTAATGGAACCTTTTGTCCCCGATGATAGGCTAGTGCCATGGGAATATGATGAAAATTGAGATAATGATGCAAGGGTATTATCTTGTGCTAACTTTCTAGAAGATGACTCTTTTGTGACAAAAAGAGAATTCAGGGAATTTTTGGTTGAACTTAAGGCACATGAAATAAATGATAGGATACTAAAGCCTCAAGAGGGAGTGGACCCTTCTCAACTGGAGGAAGTTAGAAAGAAAACTGAAGATGAAATTATTAAGGAGATTGCACAAATGAATCCTATGGAAGCTAGAAGATTGGTCAAGGATAGTGGAATGATGGTAATGCCTGGATGGAGTTTGTCTTCAATAATTTCATTGGATGCAATTAGAAATGACCCAAATGCAGTGGTGTCAGAGGAAACTTTTGATGACAAAACTTTTGGTTCAAGGTTTAGTCCTACCCTACATGCATTGGCTATTTGGCAATTGACGCCATATTTTTGGAAGCTATAGACTTAGTAGAGCAATGACCAACCTCTCAGGAGATTTGATAATAGGTAGGACTTCATAGATGACATCTCCACAAGCTGCAAGATTAACGATGCACACAACAATTTTGAGTGTGGAAACTATAGAAATCTCTCAGGCCAAGTACATGAAATTGTTGGAGAAGCATAACAAATTGGTTGAGTACAATAAGTTGAAGGCTACTGTAGTTAGTGCAGGTCAGAAGATTCTTCCTAATTATCCAATGAAGGTCACACCACAGGCAAAGGAATCCTTCAAAGAAAAAGTCATTGCCATGAAGAATGAACTTCAGACAACTAAGTCTAAAAATGTTAAGCTCTGGGAGGATATGAATAAGGTCACAAAGGATATGGCTGATGAGATTTTGGGCTATAGAACGACAAAGGAAACTTATAAAGTAGAAGATGCATGGTCAACATATAAGGGTATACATGAGGCTTTTGAAAGGTTCCAATACATTTAGGATGTTTTCCAGAACACATGGTATAAATAGAGCAGCAGATTGAATAGTTTAAAGGAAATACAAGCAAGCATAAAACATGACCCTGAAGCTCTAGCAAATCTCTCAGTTGTCATAATGGGAATTGAGATGATTGGTGAGATCACAGGTCCTCATGAATGAATCGGATCATAGCTACAAGGTAAAGTCAAGGCCTTTAGGAGCATGGAAGAACGTGGTATGCCCAAGATACTTAATGAAGATGGGACACTTATGGAGTATGCATCATGGAGAGAACTTTTCAAGCATCAAATGGCTTTAGGTCCACAAATACAATATGTTGATAACAAGTTGGACATAACTTTTCTAAATGGTGTTATTGATACTCATTGGAATCCAAGTAGACATGGATACCTTCATGAAAGAAGCCAGAGTGGCAATTGATGCTAGGTATAATGTATACAATATAAAGGTGTAGAAATTGCTCGATATGGATTGGCCCACTGAAGATGAATATAAAGAATGGCTGGAAAAAAATGTTAAATAAGCTATGAAGGTGGCAAGATGGATATAGAATATGGTCGAGTATAATACAGGTTCGGCCTTTGAAACAATTGTGTAAAGAAAATCAATATCCTCTTAATGTGAAGATGCACATGGTAACTGGGCCAATCTTTTCCTTTGTTTTATTCTTCTCTTCTATTATGCTTTGCACCTTTTTTCCTATGAAATGGTGACATGGAATTCTTGAAGTATAAGGATATGAACTCCATGAGCCTTTACAAGTTTTGTCATTTTGTGTTTCCACCCATTTTACTCAAGGTGTAAATATAACCGCCTGGGGGTCAAAATGAAATGAAAGATACTTGAAATTTGGATTGAAATGAAATATAATTAGCCAATAGCCCAATGCTTGTTTTCTCCATTGATCATATAAAAGGGATTCCAAGGTTGTTGTGTAGAGGTCTTTGAGGTTTTGGTTGATCTCAGATAGTTATAATAAAGTTTTAATAGTACAAGCATATAATGAGTATAGAATTACTTGCTGAGTCTTAGGATATGGGTCTGTATTTACAATTAGCTTAAATGTTTTGCATCAATTAAAACATTTGAGAATTGATAATGGAAGATTTCATACAAATTGTCTCCTATGTATATGTTCATAAATCAACAATGAAATAGTCAAGGATTGGCTGATTGGTCTCCAATTCATGTGGTTGGATGTGTGTTTGTATTGTTGCTTCAATTCAACTAGTTGATTAAAATGCTTTAATGCAATCACTGGTTTATGATTTAATTCATTGGATCTATAAGTATGTTTTGTATGGAAGGATTTAGTCATTAATTTGCAATGCAAATCCTTGATAGGTTCTATGTATTTAATGATTTAGTTATTGAATTACAATTTGTTGTGAGTTGGACTCTCTCACCCTAGGATAATGCACTAATTCTTTACGTTGTGTAATTCCAAATATATCGGGTCAACTAGATCATACCAAAGAGCCATTCATATAATTAAATTCATTTTCATAATGGTGATGGTCTTTATGGGTTTCATTCTTATTGTCCATTCTCTGCTCCAAGTCATAATGGTGTGAAGGATTTTCTCCACTCCCTTACAATTATCACTTGTTGAGTCA
>VDFB02148839.1:0-19430 GCA_007258455.2 Sequoia sempervirens | reverse complement strand
AGAGAGGCACTATTTTTAGAATCTCATCTATCAATATCATTGTTTATTTAATAAGCTAAGTACTTCCTTCTATTACATTTAATTTCCTAATTTAAATGTTAGGAATGATTGGATTATCAACTTCTCAACTATAATTAGTAATTTGTGATTAATTTTTTGTATTTAGTTGAAAGTAGGTTAACAATTAAGGAAACTTTATTTTCAATTTTAAATATATATGTTTCCCCTCTATGTTAAATATTACGTAAGTCCACAACATATGGAAAAGACTAAATCAAGTGTTATTCCTCACAATAAAGGTCAATGTAAGCCAATAGCTAAAACTATATACAAATAAAATAAGAGTTGCAGAGCAGTGAAGTTCCTGCCAGAGTGTGCAAGAATGGATTTGATTTTGTTTGTTGTGAAACAATTGATTGGGATGCATTCCGGTCAATGTAGTAAAATATCCTCCTACCTATGACTGCAGACTCAGTAGGCTGTGTCTTGGTATTGAACAAAAAACACTACATGAGAGCCTAAAGGGAAATCTAGTTGATCCTCCATTCTAGGGCCAGAATGTAGTGCTTTTAGCCATACAAGTGATATCAATGGGCGAAAAGAAAGACTGAAGCAAGAGAATCAAAGTCTAAAGCATAGTTAGCCCTCTATGTCAGGGGCTTTATTGTGTGTGTCTTTGGCATGTTTGTAGCAGAAAACCTAGGAAATTAGTTAGTCAAATTAAGTTCTCTTTATGCAATTAGAAATAATGTAGAACCAATTTAAACACTTGATTTGAATGAAGGCGGATCTGAAAAAACATTACCTGCCTTCGATTACATGCAATGACGTTACAATGTTGGATACTCAGTTGTGGCATGTAGGTTCATCTACATAAGCACTATTACTTGTTGTGCAATTAGGAAAAAAGTTAACAGACTGCAAAAATTATGAAGTATCCCAGTGAACTAAAATATTTGCGGTACCCTTCTTTCAGCCTAAAAACTCTTCTATAAACCAGAATGCTTTCAAGGTGCTGCAAGCACCTGCCATTGCACAAAATCTTTTGCGATCTCTGTAATCCATTATGTCTTAAGCTTTTGTACTTTTTAGAACTCATTTTCCACAATGCAAATCTCCTCACTACTTTTGTATCAATCTAAATCCGAATTTGTAGCAAACACAACTGATTCTTCATAATTATCATCAAACAACATAGGAAATTGGACGGTCTCAGAACTATTGTCGTGTATTTTTAAATAATACTTCTAAACTTACTGCAGATGCAAATACCACATGCTCAGGTCAATGACTTAATTTCAAATTATTCACAACAACCATGCATAGATGTCAGCATACCTGCTAGTGAGAATGTACTAACAAAACCCTTGGTCTTTTTGATCTCACGTATGCATATGCATCAACATATTTAATTCCCTTGTGTGCTACCTACACACTTAATTTGCATATTACACCACTGGACCAAAAAGCATTGTGATTCTTCTGTCAAAAGCTAGTCAGAAATAAGAATATTCCTTTTGTACAACATACATATTCAGTGTGGATCTTAGATTGGAGCCCTGCAATTTGAAACTAAACACTTGACTTTTAGGCTTTGTGACGAAAAGGGCAAATCCAAAAGAGGAAAGACATGCTAAATATTGAGTTGCTAAAGATTCAGGTAATTCAAAAGTAGGTATCACTTATATTTGTCCTACATCCCACTTAACATCTATAGCACTGAATCTTAGAACTAGCATAACTTTCCAAAACCTTTAGGATCTAGATCTGTTTATATACAATTTTTTTATTTGAACACCTAGTTATAGAGCTTACCAACTGATTGAAACATAAGAACATGTTTTTGGTATTTAAATAGAATTATAGGGATGGTACACTTTATACATATGGTTAAAAATCTACAGAGAATTAGATTCACCTCTAAAACTGTAAAAACACATGATTTGCAAAACTAACAAAAGCATAAGGAAAAACTAATAAAAAATGACAAATCACTATATATTTGTGTCAGATATAGAAAGTTAATAGTAAAAAATAATATCCAACTATTACATATAAAATGCCTTCAGCTGTAGTAAGAACTAACAAGGCAGGTCAAACAATATCAATAAACTTCTAAAACAGAGGAATTTTTTCATCAATGCATCAATTGAAATGTTTAAGAAGATAATTCCAAATAATCTCAACTTTTCCATATCTACTTATAACTTCACACACCAGAAAAAAAATTAAGTACTATCCACAAAATGAATGTTCAAAGTTTCCCAATTAACTGTAGAAAAACTATAATGTGATTCAAAAGTCTAACAAGAAAGACAATCAAGGCTTCTAGGATGGTGTTCAAAAGAATTGTTTAACAACTGCAATCAATTATTTTTCTTTATAAAATTGCTTAAAATGAAACAAATGTATTTAATCCTCAAAATAAATCACAAACTCTGATATAAATGGTGATTGTCCTGTTTCATGTGTTTTGAAAGTTTAGCACAAGCATTGAAAGAGAAGCTGAAAGTCTCTATTGATATCATCAAAATTCTTTATCTGAACCTTCACCTTCAAACTCATTTTTCAATGTCACACAGAATGTATACACAGTTGAAACTTGTAACTAACATCATTGCCGCTTTCTGCCATAAATATGAAAACCATCAAAACAACAACAACAAAAAACTTGAAATTTTATCTCTGTAAAACACAAAATATAAACCATAGCTATGATAAAACTATCTACTCATTTAACTATCTGACCACTTTGGATTGCTCATTTCCCACTGTCAAGTGCAGAATGTTTTGTTTATGCTTTTGACCACTCAGTTCAATACAGTCGGGTATGCAGTTCAGTATCGACTAAAGTATGCAAGCATGCCCCTTTTCTGCTGCAATATGAATGAGTGTCATTCCCTTCACATTTAACTTATAACAGGTAGAAGGATCTGCTTCTAGCAGTTCTTACACCATTTCCACTTGTTCGGCTTCCCTAGATATTGCTAAGTGCAATGGAGTGCTCCTGAATTTGTCTGATGATTTAGTCAATTTCGGTAACGCCCGTAGCAATTAAGTTGCCACATTTGCAAGAAATGAGTAATATAAAAAAGAAAGGAGAAGTAATTGGAACTCAAATGAGAGTCTAAGAATGCACAGGCAGAGCAAAGTTGCTGAAATAAATGAAATTGAAGTTATAGGGATTCTTACAAATCTCAAAGATAGGTATATATAATTAAAGATTAAATCAAGAGATGAATCTGAAGATTTTTATGGGAGCTTTAAAGCTTTACCTATAGGGCATGGTATCGCCAATACTTAAGTGGGGTTACAAGACTTGGCTATAGGTGCTACATCACTTAGCCATAACATAAACAATCTACTCGAGCTAGAAAGAATTGAGAGCTACATTGAACCTAGCCTCAAAACTATCATTAGCAACATCAGAAAATTTTGATGCTCGAGAAGTGAATTGGAGGCCAAGATTTAGACTGAGCATAATGTGGAACCAGTCATCAGTAACCAAAGAAAACTATTGTATTTTAAATAATTGAACTGAGGATGAGTCTGGTGAGGCTTGATATTGTTCTCGGTTAACAATGAGGAAGACCCTGCCACTATGATTTCTTCTTATGGTAAAATTTGGTATATGCACAAGATGAGGCTATGTGTAATGGTTAGTAGTCTGGACTCTGTCTCGATAAGTTTACATTGGTTTAACAGATCTTCTTGTGAGATTGCTCAAAGAGTGTGTGGCTTTTTTCTTTCAAAAGGTTATCTAGTCTACAGAGGCCTACTTTAGTTCTGATAGTGGAAAGGTGAAAACTTGAAAATGTTTGAGGATGCAGAATATGCATGTTTTTATCTTGCTATATATAAATACTACTCTCATCTTATAGTTGGTTGTGTAGGTTCTAACGGTGTCATAACTTTTGTACTTTGTTCATCCAACACTGAATAATTTTTTTTTTGAGGAAAAAGGTTCTGGATTCTAATGAATGTTTGTTAATTATACAATATTCTATTTGACTATTATAATATTATTATAATTTATGCTCTTTCTTTTTTTAATTTATTTTTGTCATGTTCATCTAGTTAAAAAACCATATAAAAGTTAAAATATTGTTCTGGACATAGTATGTTTTTATAATAATATTATGAGGGTGAGGCTAGACTCTGAATTTTAATTGTTATGAGATTTATTTTGATAGATGTTTCTTTCCAACAAGTTTGTTGTGTATAAACTATACAATATTTATGGACTTTGAACCACTCAAATACAAAAATACTCTTATGTACCAAAAAAATCGAAAGAGAAATACACAAGATCTATAAAGGATACAAATGAATGATGGAGGAATCAAGAGATATACAAATGGTGAAAAGAAAGTAGTAAAATGCAAGGATTCTTATAGTACAACAAAGAAACATACATGTCTAAGGTATAGATTTAGTAGTTTTTATATCAACATGGTATATGAGTAGGATCTATCAGATTTTTTCATTGTTTAGGTAACAAAACAGTTTCAAAATTCAAAACATTGTAGGTGATACAAATTTAGGGAATACCCATTTACTGTTCTTAGAACATTGCTTTATGTAAAGGCTTCGTGAAAGAAAATTTAATATGCCATGTTACAAGTACACAGCATAATAGCCAAGGTAGGCATGTTCTTGTGATCTATCGTTAGTCACATGGGGCAGCCAGGCTGGCTAGGCCATAACCTAAATAATTGCCTTTATCTTCTAACTGTGCACCCAACAAATAAAATGCATCCTACCTAGACAAAATTAAAACCAGTAGCCCAAAATGTGGTTGCAGTTTAGTGGTTGGATTTCCACATTGTGAGCATGCATACCTGCATTTGAATCCCAACAACCACATATGCTGTTAATCAGTGTACTCAGTAAGGTAAAGAGAAAAAACAACCTTCATCCTTCAAGAAGAATCTCATACTCCAAGTTGGTGGATTAGCTAAGCCAGAACCTTTAAAAAGCACACATTTAACTTTCACCATTGCATCCAACAACAGAAACTTTACCTACCAATGCATAATTTAAATTGTGAGCCCCAAAATGTGCTTAATATGATGCCTGAGTTCAAGCTTAATTGCAGAAAAAACATAAATTCTCCAGAAGGACAACATGCTTAATAAAACGATGAAACTTGGGCTTGGCTAAGGGGAAATAAAGAGCAATTAGGTACAAATTTTTGGTGATGGTACAACTTACCAAGAAGAAATTTACTAATAGCATTAAGACAAAGTGGACAAAAAGCTATAAGATGAAATTTGACCAAAAAATTGGCAATGTTTTTGTCTGCAAGGAAGATAGTGTACAAAGCAAGGGTAGGTTTGGTTTACACGAACTTGGTCACAAGGTATCTCATATGGCAAGTTGATCATAGAAAAACAATACTGTTATCTTTTATCCTTACATTCAACAGCAAAATTTTTCCTAAGAGAACACAATTAAGAAATAAAACCGCCCAAAAATGAGCAAATTTGGAGAATCCGAGTGAATGAAAAGAAGGTCTCATGCACAAGGTTGCCATGTTGGCTAGGCAAGGACCTTAAAAAACCATTTTTACAGTTTCTTTGCATACTAAAATAAAATTTACCTTAAGTAGCATAATTAGAACCCTATACCCCAGAATGAAAATACGAGTTTAGAAAATGCAGACAAGTTGAAGCAGGTCCCATACACATGCTTGAACTCTAAACCCCAAAATGATAATATGGACAAGTTTAGAAAATGCAGACGAGTAGAAACAAATCCATTACATCAGATTGGTGTGTATATGTGGGCATTTAAAAAACATCACCTTTGCCTTTCATTTTTTAATCCAACAACAAATAATACTATACTAAGGAACACTTAAAACCCCAAGCCCCAAAACATGGACAAAGTTAGAGAATCCAGAAAGGCCTCATATACCAAGTTAGTGAGTAGTGAGTAAGTAGGACATTTAAAAACAAACCCCCTTACTATTATCTTTATTGACAGACGACAACGCACAAAAACTAAGGTTTTGAGAAGGTTGGATTTACAACAATCTTACTCATGAAATCAAAAACTAGAAAGCATAAATTTAATAACTACTGGCTGAAGTTTAGTGCTTAGAATTCTACATTTTAGCAGTGGTGACCTGGTCTTGGATCCGCCACATTTACTAGTAGTATTCTTGAGGAAAAACGAAAAAGACCCTCTCATCCTACAATGAAGGTCTTATACGCCAAGTGTTGTGTTATGTAGGGAAGGAACTGCAAAAAAACTCTCTTTAAGTTTTACCCTTCCATCAAACAACAAAATTAACCCAAAAGGGAGCACAGTTAAAACCCTAAATCTCAAAATGCTGAAAAATTTAGAGATTGCTGGCCTCCAAAAAGCAAAGAAGAAAGATAATGTAGAGGTTGACCTATACAATCTATTCAGTAGAAGCAACACATCTTGGCAATGTTTGATCTCTGGGAAAAATCTGTTCATTCTGGAATGTATTTAGAGTAGCGCGTCTTGTGCAGGAGAAAGGGAGAAGGAGGATGAGTCGGGATCAAGTCTCTGCAAGGGAGAGTGAGAATAAACTTCAATGATGCGCTCATCGTCCCCTGAATCAAATTCTGGGAATAGAGAAGACATGTGTTGTCTTACAAATGCCACCGCCCTCAAAATGCTTGTCCACATCTCCGTTGCATGCAGAACACAACCTCATTCACCTCTGACAATCTGCAATAGCCTAGAAATTTGTGCACTCTCTTGTCTTGGTATCTGCCACTGCAACTGCCAGCCATCCGCAGTTCCAATGAGAGGCCACCAAAACATTCTCCTGCAGAATTTTCATAAAATTGCAAACGATTTTGGTTGGCTGGATGAGAAGAGATTAATCACCGTTAAGTTTCCGGCCTCCACAATACTTCCCTCCACGAACTAAAAATTCTAACATCATAATAGGATTGTTTTGTATAATTATACCTTACTAGTTATAGCACCTTGTGCAATGGGTACATCTAATAGGTGTGGAAGGTCAATTAGCAAAAAAATGGTTTATTTTTTGCACACATTTGTGTAGTATATGAGATCAATTGATAGGTCATTTAGAAAATGATTTTAATATTATTATTAATATTATTATTTTTTTATTATAAAATAATATTATTATATTTATTTTTGAAATTTTATCTATTAACAATTATATTATTATATAAATATTTATTATTTATGTATTAACTATAGTATTAACTATTATATTTTTTATATAATATAGCACTATATATTAAAAATCAAATTATTTATTATATATTTAAAATTAATTAAATATTTATGTATTTATGTAATTTATAAGGGAAAGGATGCCATAATGTTAAAATCTAAATATGCTCATTATTTTTTCATTTTAATAAACATACTCTAAAACTCTTTTGGAAACCTTATTTTCAGTTATACAATATTTACCAATAACTTAGAGTCAAGATTCTTTTAATAATCGCCATAATTAACAATCATAAAAGAAAGGCCCTACAATATATTATCTTATTATTTTAGAAACCTTATTTTCAGGCTGTAGCTTGCCGAATTTGAGAAGTGAAAGTTCAATACAGCTAGGCAGGAACGGAACCAATAGCGGCGGGGAAAGCAGAAAAAAATCAACAGCTGGCAACTTACAGACCCAGTCGTGGATTCATATATCTCGAAACCCTATGCAGTAGAAACATTATCGAAGGCAACAAACTCATAGTTGTCAGTGGCTATTGGTACTTCATTGATCGAAATACCGAAGGGCACTCACATGTCCCGGTTAGTACTCTTGCTCTGATCGGTAGCACCGACAGAACGACTTTGTCGAAAAAAATGTAGATCTATCTAAATGACGAGGTGGTTGTTGAGATTGATGGATGGAATGCATTGTGTTTTCCTAACGAAAAACTGCTGGAAAAACGGTAGCGGCAGGGAAAGTATGAGGAAACGGCCGGCGAAAAACAACCGAAAAACTGCTGGAAAATGATGGACGGTTGAGATTCGTTCCACTGTCAACCAAGGTTTTTGCTTGTTTTTCAGCCGTCTGTAGAAAAAATGAGCTCTGAAAGCTCAAATAAGGAAACGCCTTCAGGTAATAAGAAAAATCAGACAATACACATTTTACACAATAAGCACATACAAGGAAGTCAAAACTATAGAAATTGACTGAGATTAGGAACTCAAGCGAAGCCTTCAATCACTAAACAATGATTAAAGCATGTTGCATTTGCCAATCAAAATGCAGATTTTTTCAAATTTTATAGAACAGTGATTATACGGGGAGTCAAATATGCTCTCTACTTAACTGCCCTGGGATTTGGTGACTTGTGATTGGCGTATTAAATGGGTCTGCATATTATCAGATGCTCTGCATTTGGTACGAGGCAAGAGAGCGCATGCAAAGCGAGTCTAGGTTCCTGCAGATTGTCAGAAGTCTAGAGAAGGCCTGAATATTTAGGCTCCTACAGTTTGCATGCAAAGGAAACGTGGCGATGGTAACAGTGTTTGCAGAGAAACCAAGTTGTACGGAGCTAATGCAGGATACAGACCCTCACTTCAATCGAACCACCGCCCTGTTACAGATAGTCAGTGTGCTCTGCACTTACGAGGTAGGAGAATAGATGGATGTTTTCCTGACGCATGTTCAAGATGTGTCACCCAGCTTGCAAAGCCACATCCCAATGAAAGTTTAAGTTACATCTATTGCAGAATGCCCTTGTTTTCTATTGCTTATGTTTTCCTTTGTTTTCTCCACACTCCTCAATGTGCTCATCTGCGTATAATCAATTGTCACAGCCGTGTTTGTTGCTTAGTGCAATGGAAAGCCATGGTGGGGGGGAGTTGTTCTGTGTAGTATCGGCGGAGTAATTGGTGTGGGAGGCATTGCAAGTGGGCATGCTGGAGTTGGGGCGGCTGTTGGCTCTCCTGCGCCGAAAATGGGGATTTCTTCTTTGTATACCTACAATGGTGAGATAAATTTAATTAAGTTATACACCATTTCATACCATAACAATTACAATCATCATTTTAACACGAAATCTACAATCTTCTAGACTGAGAGTACAAGCAAGGCATTGGATTTGTTATGGCTTTACAAGCAGTTTCTTAGCAGTGAAGGCATTCCAATCAAGAACAAACATAATTATTCATATGGGTGCCTCTTCTTATCCGGGAAAAGACTGAGGAAATTTGATTGCAGGGGTTAAGAGAGGAAGAAAATAAAAAGAAAGAGAATGAACAGAGGCAGAGGCAGAGCTCGTAATAGAGGGATGTTGTACCTGTTGGCAATGCAGGTTGCCTTTGAGTTTTATCAGATGGACAGGAAGCCCCCGGTCACAACCGCCTTAATTATAGCAAACACCTTGGGTCATCTCAGGCCTGGTGTGTTGGATAATTTGCTTCTTTCTCTCTCCAAGGTCTGTCTCAATCTCCATTTGGTTATCAAGGTAAGCCACACATACCCAATTAATTAAATTCTACTTGCATACACTCATATATTTTAACTTTAAATACTGGGTTTTTTTATTTATTTATTCTTTTATTTTAGACTGTAGAAGAAATAATATATAATATGGGTACTGTGTTTTTTAAGCAAAATTCACAAGTGCCCAATTGAAATTGTTTTAGAATTTTTGGAATTTTTGTGTTCTTAGGATATGTGATCGTTGTTTTTGTGTAACTGATTTTGTGGGGTGGATTCCTTCCATGTTCTGTTGGAGCTTTTCCCTGATTTATGTCCCGGCCCAATTGGGTGGGGTAAACCCTAGTTGCAAAAAATGCGACATGACAATTGTCTTTCCCTATTTGTATTATTAAACTGGCTCGCACAAGCTTTTTTTAACACGTTGTTTTCCAGTTTATTACTTTCTAGTATGTCTAGCAAATTAAATCACCCTTTGGCTGGTGAAATAGATTTTGGGGAACCTGGAACAAATGGCCGGAATAGCTTTTACCAGTTAATGCATGATGTAGAACTGTCTTTCGTTATGTCTGATGGGTAGGCTCATGCAGGAATCACCCCACCAACCCTCAAGAAATTCTAAACCTTGAATTGTGCAAGCGCACTGATGGGGTCAAACATACCTAAATTAGTAAATTGGCAGAGTTTTATCTCTACAGGCAATCTAATTCATGTTGTCCTGCTGTCCTGTACAAAGTTAAGAAATAACTAAGCCATGTGCATGTTTTCTTTCTTATTATTATTATTAACTTTAGCAAATGGTGACTTTTGAATTGTAATGTGAAACACGAGAGCTTTCTAATTTGTCCGACAAAACATCTTCAATGGCTATACTCAATGGCTATGTACTCAATATAACTGTTTTCTATAAGCTATAGGATAATTTGGGCAAAGTTCTTTGTATTGTGTTTGAATCGTATTTGGATATGAATTGTAATGGAATTGCATTTACATTTGACCATTGCAGTCAAGGCTTCAAGCAAAGCAAGAGATTGGTGGGAACAAAGCAACAAAATATATAGGTTGGTAATGAATTTCAATATACTTACTTATTTTGCATTAAATGAATTAGAACTTGTACTAAATTTCAAATTTCTGGCTATACTATATATTGTCATCATTTGACTTATGTTCTATATCAAATAGACAATAGCAAATATTATAGATATAAAATAATGCATAGGACATAAATATTCAAATTTGGATTAACTGGTGCAATGGGAAACTATTGCAGATCACATCAAAACTTTAAACAAAGTTCTTTTAGACTATTCTTTCAACAAGTCTATTTTCATGGTCATATGTTGACTGTTTGACACAATGCCTTAAATTTCGAAAGCAAAACAACTTATAATTTTGATGCTCATTTTTTTGGATGGTATACTGATGTTGGCTGATGAATAATGCAGGTAAGAGAAACCCTCACTAGAAAGATTGAAGAGTGTATAAAGGAGAGGAGGCAGCATCTTCGTGTGATCTGTAATGATCTGTTGACCAAGCTTGTGATTGAAGAATCACTGCCGGATGAAATTATTGCAAATTTGTTTATTGTTTATGCTATTTGTTGGTTATGATACTTCTTCCACAAAAATGGCGTTTGCACTATAAATGTCTTATGCATCCATTTTAACACTTGTTACCATTTCTGTTTTTAATAGCTTCTTAATGCATTTATTCTAAGAGCTTGGGAGTTCAGCAACTGCTTTTAGCCTCCTCTTTCCAAACTGTATTGTCAACTGTTATATTCTTCTTTGGGCGTACCACATGTTAAGCAACAAAAACCTAAATATTCTACTATCAAATGCTTGAAATTTAAGCAACTTAAGAAGTGGAAACTAATCATTCACTAGTTTTTAAAATACTCTTTTTATTTGTTGTGTTTGATGCATTATTACCCTACATTGATAAGAATGAATTCAACTACTAAACTTCTGACAATCATTTGCTCGCTAAAAGTTTGAATTGTAATTTAACAATCTAAAACTTAAATCTAGCCATAGGCCATCCAATTTTAGGACTTTGTCATGTTGAAAAGGTAAGAAAATTTTTACGGGAGGAATGACAAAACTTATAGAATATCCTGAATGTTGCTGATTATTTATCCTGATTATTTATCTTGTCCATTCCAACTTTGTTCATTCTTTTTACTACTTGATTACGAGGCATTACCTCTAATAGGAGTAATGTCATAGATATATACAGACATTGAAACATTTTCCAGCAAAAGGATATCATCTTCTGTTAGAGAAAAATCCCTCCTCTCAAAATCCCTCCTCTCAAAATCCCTCCTCTCAAGTAGTCAATTCTTTTTTGAGTTAGTTAACATTATAAAGACTCAGCCCTTTATCAGTGTGTTTGAAAGAGACCAATCTAGTTGTAAATCATTAGTAATCTTATAAATTTTGTAGAACTACCCCTTTAAGCAATACTGATATTTTTCAGCATCTATAAGCAAATTGAAGAACTAGTTAAGACTTAAGTATCCCAGCACCAGATTCAGAGGAGCTCCATTTTGCATCCCAACAGCAGATTCAGATGCATTGACTCCAAAATAATTAGCAAAATAATAGATATGCAAAGTCAGAAGGGGTAAGACAATAACAAAACTGTTCTGCCAATCTTGGGAAGGAACTTTGCTGCCCTGCAGCACTTGTTTCATTAGTTTCTATTTTTCTTAATTTATTAGAGTGATACCGTTGGACATTGAATAGTTCTAATTTATAATTGGGAATCATAGTTGATTAAAAAATCTTGAAACTGATTAAGAAAATATTTCATTAGTTTCTATTTTTTAATATACTAGAGTAATATTGTTAGACATTCAATAGTTCTAATTTATAATGAGGAATTATAGTTGATTAAAAAATCTTAGAAGGATTTCTAAGAATTCAGATATGTGCAAAAATTATAATTATAACATTTGGTAGAAATTTGTTAAATTATTTAGGATTAGTTGATGTGAATATTCTATGTTTAAGCTTTGTTTAGATTTTGTTGGTAAAGAAAATTAAAATTGTATTTGGTACAATTATCAATTTTATTGGCTTAAGAATCTACAACTATGGTGTAATACTATACAATAATTATTGTAATTAACGAAATACAAAGTGTCAAAGAATGTTTTACAAAAAAGAATGTTTTACAAAAAGTTAGTATGTTTAATCTTTTATTTAATATCTTACCTACATATCTTTTGAGAGTTCACATCCATATCAAATCTTAAAATTAATTTTGAATGAATTTGTAGGATCTATGATTACTTTGAATGATTAAAATAAATTTGAAGAATGAGAACCTTTTAAGTAGATTGAGAAAAATCTCCATTTTTTTTAAGAGGATGTCAATGATGTGCTCAACCATTGATCTTCTCCTTTTCTAGATTATATTTGTTAATCAATTTAGAAGTTACAATCACATTACCAAAAAATAAATAATGGAAATCTTGTATTTCTTTCTTTAACTTGTTATTTATAGTTTACATTGAGGGGGTTTCATGTGTAATATATATTAATTAGATATTTGTATTTTACATACAGAGGGTCACAAGGAGAATGTATATTTATTTTCATATTTTATATTAAATTTGGGTGCATAATATATAGAAAGAGTTACATTGAGTGTTATCATAACCATTGTAAGATGAGAGTAAGTTACCTTGTAGAATATATTATATCTCCAATTATTTGAAATCAATTTTATACTTTCATTTTAGTAGTCAAAGAATAAGATAAATTCATTTTTTTAAAATGATTGGTTTTATTTACAGACATACACATAATATTCTAAGAAACAAATATAATTGAAAAAAAATCACATCTTTGATATTTATCTATTACATAGCTCACTATATTTTACATAAAAATATAAATGTTTCATTTCTTTTCATATAATGTCTAAAAAATAATCATTTCCAATGAATTTATGATGAAAAATATTTAAAATCCTCATTTATTTTGAGGATAAACAATAACATTTTCAAATACATTTATTATTTTAAAATATTTCATGATAACATATGTAAATTATAATCACTTTAATAAAATAGTGGCCCCATTAGATAAAATAAATTAATAGAATAGTGGCCCCATTAGATAAAATAAACTAACCTACCCCAAAATAAATGGCCTAAAAAATTTCTATTTAACTAAAAATTGTATATATAAAATTTATGGTCTTTATAGGAAAGAAAAAGGATACATGTTACAATATAATCTCATAATCTTTTCATTTCATTTTTCATTCTATTTATCTATATATATAGTCAATCAACAAACATGTTTGGCTCAAAATTATTCACAACCTTCAAGTCTCCATAGTTTGTTCTAGCATTAGGCATTGGCTACTTACATAATCTCACCATAAATGAAACCCATATAGTAAAGCTTAAAACACTAAAGGTTTACAAGAAATAGTAGTAAAAAATGTTAACAATAATTAACAAGTGTATGGCTTAGACATAAACATAGAGCTAAGATGTGGATGATGAATCTTCTATAGTATTTCTTGGACCACTTGTACTCTCAAGAAAAGGTGAGATATCTATAGGCAATTGAAAACTTCTAGGAGTTCCAAGAAATGCACTTGTTATTTTTTCTAATCTCTTAACTACCTCCATCATATTTGGTCGTTGTTGTGGTAGCTCCCTTGTGCAAACCAATCCCACTTGTATAAACTGAGTAAGGCATTCCAATACCTTTGATATATCCAATTCATTAACATCTCTAAGTAGGTTGTTGTCCACCACCTCTATTAGACTATTAGGGAAATCCATACTTACCCATTTTGATAGACTGATACCTTCTACAAAGATGTCATTTGTAGGTTTCCTCCTTGTCAACAACTCTAAGAGTAGAATTCCATAGCTATATACATCTCCTTTTGCTGAAATATTTCCACCCATTCAATACTCTAAATACAATACAATAAGTATTAATTCTCAAGTCATTTGAAGCATCCATAAAAAAGATAAAAAAGATAAATGAAATCTCTATTGAAATATTAAAAATGTATACCTGGTGCAATGTAGCCAATGGATCCCTTGAGTGCATTTGTAAAAGTCAATGAATCCATTGAATTCCCAAACAAGATTTTGGTAATGCCAAAGTTTGCTATATATGGAGTAATATCATCCCCTAATAGTACATTATTAGGTTTCAGGTCACAGTGAATGACTTGCACAAAGCAATGATGATGTAGATATTCTAGTCCTTGTGCTATCTCCTTTGCTATTCTTAATCAAGCATTCAAGTTTAATTTGCATTCATATCCTCCCTCAGGATAGAGCCATCTCCCTAAACTTCCATTTGACATGAATGGAAGAATCAATTCTTTAAAATCAGGACTAGAACATGTTGAAATGATTTTGATCACATTGTGGTGCCTAACTCTTTTTAAGACATTACATTCTCTATTAAAACTTTGGAGAGCATTTTCATCTTGCAAATTGAGAACTTTAGCAGCAATATTTGTACCATCTTTGAGATTCCCTCTATAAACAGATCCAAAAGTACCAACCCCTAATAGATTGGTTTGAAGAAACCCACCAGTTGCATCTACAAGTTCTTGATAGGAAATTATTTTATGCCCAATATTGAGATCAAGGCTATTTTGCTTAGTGTGTCTCATATGGAAAATTACCAATATAAAAGATATGATGAAGATTGTAGTGCCAATCACAATAGGTAATATCACTTTTCTAGATATTGAGACTTTTTTGTGCTTGGAATTAGAGCATGACTGCAATTTAATCCACTTGCCACAAGGGCCAAAATTTCCTAAAAATGCTGATTGATCCATTGTTCCAAAAACTCCTCCTTTTGGAACCTCTCCTATTAATTTATTTGAAGAGAGATTGATATGATGAAGCATTTTCATTTCTTGTAAATCCATTGGGATTATACCTGAAAAATTGTTGTTAGAGAGATCAATGTCCTCAAGGTTTTTTAGTTTTTTTAGTGACGCTGGAATTACACCATCAAATGAATTCCACGAAAGATTCAAATATTGCAATTCTATGCAATTTGATAGTGGAGCTAGAATTTCCCCTGAGAAGTTATTGTGAGAAACATCTATAGCTTGGACCATTACCATTTTGCTCACTTCTAAAAGAGAACCTTGTAAGAAATTATTTGAAACATTGAAATAGAATTGGAGATTTGGAAAACTTGCCCATTCAAGAGGCATATTTCCTTCCAATTTGTTATGAGCCAAGTCCAACTTTTCCAAAGTGATGCATCTCCCTAAACTAGTAGGTATTTTCCCTGATAGTTGATTGTGATGAAGAATAAGATCTCTTAATTGTGGAAGATCACCAAGACTCTCTGGAATTTTCCCTAAAAGCATGTTTCCACTCAATGATAACAAACCAAGCCTTTTTGCATGTCCCCAACTTTTTGGAATTCTTCCATATAAGTTATTTTTGTCAAGATATAATGTTTCTAGATTTGGAAGTTGACTGAGTGTGGATGGAATAGTCCCAGTAAAGTAATTGTTGCTTAAGTTTAGCATTGTTAACATTGACAGGTTGCCAATGCTACTTGGTATGTTTCCCTCAATTTTCCAAACTCCAAGGGCACCATGCCACTTAGTTCATTAGTACTTGATTCAACTTGTTGAAGTTGAGTGCAATTAAAAAGGGAGCTTGGTATTTTTCCAATGAGTTGGTTTCCCCACAAATACAACAATTGCAACTCTAATAATTTTCCAATTTGCCAAGGAATGTGGCCGTTCAATGGATTATCATCTAATGTTAATGTTTAGAGAAGAGTACAACTAGAAAGAGTGGTGGGAATCACCCCTATCAAGTTATTGGTGTGAAGAGAGAGACTTCTAAGTTGAGTAAGCATACCCAATTCAATAGGAATACTACCATAGATTCTACTTTGTGAAATATCCAAATCAATTAAGGAGGACAAATTTCCTAAGGAAGATGGAATTGTGCTTATTAATGGGTAGGAAGATGGAATTGTGCTTATTAATGGGTTTGAACCTAACCAAAGCGTCTCTAAATGTGAAAGAAGGCCAAGCTCAAAAGGAATGTTGTCGCTCAAAATGTTAAAAGATAGGCTGAGAAATTGTAAAGAACGACAGTCTCCTAAAGTGGGTGGAATAGGACCTTCAAATTTATTTTTAGACAATCTAAGTATTCTGAGGCGAAAAAGGTTTCCTAGCTGAGGAGGAATTTGACCGTGAAAGCTATTATTCCAAAGAGCAAGTACTCTAAGAAAAGAGAGATTGCCAAGGAAAGGAGAAATGGGCCCCTCTAATGACATACCTGTGAGATTCAAGGAAACCACGCGTTGATGAGGAGAAGAGCAGGCAACACCAGTCCAGTTGCAAAAGGAATGATGAGGAGACCAATTGAACAAGGAATTGTAGGGGTCAAGCAAGAGGGAATGTTTGAAAGCCAGAAGAGCTGCTTCATCAGAATGATTACAAACCATCTTCATCTCTATTTCGCTCCCTACCGAATTATGTTCTTCGTTTGTGCGATTGGCGTCCTTATATAGCTCTCTGCCGGATAGCCGGTTAGCCAAGTTGAACTGAAATTGCGCAGCAGCAACCTTGACTAAAATTCTTCAGTGCCGTGTCGTGAGTGAATATTTGGCAACAACTGGCCACTGTCCTGTAGTCAAAAGTCTTTGTTTTTGCCGGCCACTTGCCTAACAAAGTCTTCGTTTTTGCACGCGAAAGAAAAGTGGTGAAGGTAATGATTCTTCTCACGCAGCAAATCAAGGAGTGGTTAGAGTGGAAAGAAAGTAATTTTTTTATCTTAACGAGTAACCTCCTCTTCTAATATAAATTTAATAGAAAAATATATATTGCAAAATTAAAAGGGAGTGAGAATTCTATATTTAAAATAGTTGGTAGTATAGGTCTATTATATAAAAGTAGTATATTATTGTAAAGCAAGCTAAGAAATTTTTATAGTTAGTTTAAATCAATTTAATAAGATGTATATATAAAAATATGAATTAATGTAAGCTATCAATTATTGATTGGTATAATGTTATTTTGATAAATGTATATGTTTTTGGGAAAGAAAATAAAGATAGAAGTATTATAACTAAAGAAAGATGTAAATTATTGAATATTTTGATATGATTTTGATCTCTTTCTTGGAAATGCAACTTCTTAATCTAGTGAATGCTTTTGTTTCTTTGCTTGAAATGTGCATTGTTAGATAATAGGTTTGTAATTCTCAAATAGATTATCAACTATAATCTAATCACTTGCTCTTAAACTTACCCTACGTCTCAAATAAAAAAATATTTTCCTATTCAGTTGGTATCAAATATATTATGCGTCTTTTTGACAACTTAAGGAATGCCAATATTTAAAATACCTTAAAAGAGTTGCTATTGGGTCACAAGAAACTTTTCCTAGATGAACCCTCAAAAAACTATAAAAAGATTAAAGACAACAAAAAAACACATGCACAACTTAAATTTGTTCATTTTTGAAAGCACCAAATCCAAGTTTTTTGCTAGTGATCTCTCCTTTAATGATCTAAACTACAATTAAGCACTAGTTTTTGTGCCTTAATCCTCACACTCAAGGAATTAGAAAAGTGAATAATTTTTAAGGACAACATATGAACAAAGCTTAACAACTAAGATATGGCATTGGCATATCACACTGCACACTAATGCACACACCAAGCATCGTGTCTAGCACCATGACTTACATACATAACAAGGACATTGTAGCAATGTCTTGCATCACATACTATTTAAAAAATTAAAAATACCTGCAAGAGATCACCATTCCTCCAAATAAGGTGACACAAATGGAAGACTTATCTATCATGTGAAAAGGCCACCTAATAATAAACCTACAAGAGAGTAGGAATACACTATGATGATTATCAAATCCAAAACCCACGATCATGTTCTCTAATAAATTCAACATTAGGGTAGGATGAAGATACAATCTACCTCAAATCCAATCCCTAAACACACTTGACTATACTCACCACACCAAGTAAATACCTTTGTATGAAGTACAACAACTAGGAGATATCCCATCTTCACTAGATGAATGAACACCATCTCCTACATGCATGCCATACTTAACAATGTAAGGTGGTATAGCTTTAAGAAAAGATAACCAAACACAAGGAATAAACCTTCCCATGATTTTTTTCCCACTAGGAGGTACAATCCATCCATTACTTAGAATTGTAATGAGTAATTTTCATGAAATGACATGCTTCCCAATGAAAAAGGTGGTGCAACTTTTATGTAACAATAATTGTAAATAATTGTTAACAAAGTGATAACATTGGAAGACTCACAAGTCTAATGGAAAAAAAATTTGTACATAAAGTTTCCCCAAAAAATTCCTAAAAGTACTTGTTTTCTAGTAAAATAGAGGATTACAACATGCTAGAGGACAACATTGCATAGAAAAAATAGTAATGTTCCAATAGAACACTAGTTCCTAGAAAGAAAATTAACACAATGCTACTCAAATATCCCAAATTTGTGTTAGATTCCAACTATAGTGTTGGAGTCCAAATCTATATTATAGTCTTTTTATGTGTTGTAATCATTTTTTTTAACTATACTCCTAACCAAAGGTTGAATAGATGGTTACATGTATTATTGCTATTATTTATACGTGATTGTAATCTATTTATAATTCCCTTATCTAGGACAATAATATTTCATTGGATATGTGTCTAAAATAAAATATGTTTTGAGTATATGTATACTATTTTTTATACTAGTGTTTTTGGTAGCTAATGTAAGCAATAGTTTGTATGAGACTACATATTTCCCAAACAATAGGAGTTTTTAGCAGTTGCATGTCTATGGATATTAAAGAGAATTATAATTTTATTAAGATAATATTTGTATATTTGTGTGGGAGTTATGGTTATTTCTTATGTTAAATCTAAATTATAATGATGTAGATAAATTATTGGACATATAATGCGTTGTTGATGTAGATTCAATAAATTAAATTGATAGTC
>VDFB02148837.1:0-10905 GCA_007258455.2 Sequoia sempervirens | reverse complement strand
AACAGGCATGTACCTTGTTTCTTTTTATGATAATTTTCCAAGTTTTGGTCACGCCTCTTTTGTTCTTCTTTTGACAATTTTCGTTGAGACACATTTTTTCTTTTTCTTTGTTGTCCCATTTTATTCTTCAACTTAAAGATGACTCTAAACAAGTCCTCTACCAACTTAGTTAAATTATCCTCCAAATTTTATCTTGATTGATAAAAATGAAAAGTTGTCGAGATCCAATATTTGCCTCATTGATAAATGTGCAAAAACTTCTTCTCCAAAATCTGCACTCCAAGTGATTCAAAATTATTAAAGTGTACATGGAATAAATAGATCCTAGTTTAAATGAATCAAGTAGTAAACAAACTTGTTATTTCATTGTGGAGTTTTTTGAACATATTTAATTGATAGGTATGCACAACATATCTAGTAATTTTAGAATTTTGTTAAAGTGTCAAAAATGTATATTAAAGGTATAATTTGAATTGAATTTTCTTAATTATATTTGAATTGAATTTCAAGTTAGTTTTCGAAAATGTATAATAGAGGTATAATTTGAATTAAATTTTATTAATTATATTTGAATTGAATTTCAAGTTACTTGTCAAAAACATATAATAGCTTGATATAATTTGAATTGAATTTTCTTAAAATTATATTTGAATTTAATTTCAAATTACTTGTCAAAAAGATTATATCTTGTTCTCAGCTCAATGGTTCATGTTGCTTAAGTCATTTAAAAAAAAAAATTTATTGTGATCAACATGAATGAACTTAATTTTAAAGTGGCATTGATTTCCCTAAAATTCTACTAGAGATCAAAATTATATTGAATATAAGGAAATGTAAGTTGTAAGAGATCATAAAATAAGAAAAAATGTATGTATATTGAATATTTAAGCAAATGCATACCATATATTAATATTAATAAGCTTATGTTTAAACTATGAAACACAATGGCATACATGTAAAAAGTAATACACATGTAAAAGTAACATATTATAAGCCTTGAGAAAATCATGTATATATGTATAAGAAAATATATGTACATATCATAAAAAGTAAAATGTAAATTAAAGATCATCGATAATAGAGATACTAAGATCAACAAATAAGCAAATGTAAGTTAGAGATCATCAAATATCAAATACTATTAAAGATCATCATATAATCAAATACATGTGGTCAATATCATAAATCTAGAGTGCATGGCCTAATATGAATGTCTACTCCTAGATGAATAGCCATCTAAATGAGAACAGTCCTGCTCTGATGGATGTCTTTGACTACTGCAAATAAAATTGTGTACAAGATGTGTTAAATACATATAATTTATATTAAATAAATTTTATGAAAGTTATTTTTAAATGAAGTTGTATTTTTAAATATCAATCTAGATCTATGCATACATAAATATATTGCATGTACATGTACACATGTGATTATATAAAAATGTAAAACTCACATGTCCACTAATAGCAGATTCATCCATAGAGTCACATTGATCATGCACATGATCTAGACCAAGGCTAAGAGTGATATGAGGTATGTCCACCTGTAACAATATATATACACATATATATCAACTTACATGAATATCTAGTTAAAAAAAATTAAAAAATAATGAAAAAAGAATTGAAACATGCACATGCACACATACATGCACATCATCTGATATCAGATGACCTAATTCCTCTGAAACAATCGCCTCCACCATATCCACCAAACGATCAAGTGACAAATCAACATCTGCATCCATCTGATCTATCCCATGTCATGCCATAAATGATGAATGTAGATGACTATGAAGGTAAGATGGCATTGGTGATGATGAACCGAAACCAATCCACATATTAGTAAAACCCATAGTCTGTGCAGCTGCCGTATGAACTATAGGTGGATCCTGATGCACACTAGTGCTCGACTGAGAGTGATGGGATCCTGGAACTGAATGAACTTTGCATCTCAAATTCTCTCTAACATGCTCTATACCCATCCCATTGTCGGATGCAATGTGGGCATATGCCTCCAATAGGTCCTCAGCCAAACAATGCAGAGTCATTCATGACATATCTCTTGTAAGTGCATCAAGTTGTGTAGGAATAGGGATGTCGGCCACTGTAAAAGGATCCATGGTGTTCCATTATGCTGAAAATGGTGTGGATCAGGAATGTCTGGACATCAAATACTGACCTACACGATCATCAGATATCCTAGTGGTGGCAGCCGCAATGTCACCTACAATGTCAATTGCTTTGTTTTGGGAAGCAACGACAACCTCATCTGCTATGGGGGCTAGAGCTGGGGTGAGAGCAGGAGACTTGTCACCAACCAATACCCTAAACACTAGGGGTGGTCTATTAGCTCGATGATAGGTGGGCCTATCAACAATCATACCACGCCCTTGACCAACATATAGTGGAATGTCTAGGTAGTTAACTTTGAGGCCCAAATGGACCTCAGCATACAACTGCTAAACAAAATACAATGGAATATGGTCATTGTTTGGTTATAGACCATGTGCTGCAAGAAATCGTGGGTAGATCAATGAGGCCATAGCATGATCGACACATCTAGTGACCTGATATCCCCTAACCTTACGCACATTTTGATAAAAAGGAAAACAAGTGGCTTTTATCATTTCTTTGGTGACACTATCCTGTATTTATTTAAGTGGAACATCACCATGCACTTCTTCTTGCATGCGGGAAAGAATAGCAGTCACTCTATTTGGGGAATATGCACTAGTCCTCTCAAGTTCATCTTTTAGTTTTTCTAGATTATGCAATATTAACATGAATGCTTCACTATATATCCCTAAGTTTGCACCCTGTGCTAATGAATCTCTCAATTTTTTAATCTCATTACTAGTATTTGCAAACAAAGAATCTAGCATAGGTGGAACATGATCTGCATTTTCCATGTTATATATATATATATAGTACACCTAAAAGAGCAATGACACTTTGGTAAATAATATATCTAGATAAAGGGAATACAAATCTAAAATAGAACTTGTAATAATTCATCTACTCATCAATAATATTTTAATATCATTAACAATTTAAAAAGAATTGGAAGATAACTATAATCTATAACATAGCATTCTTAAATGGTTCAAATTTTAAATGAAACGATGAAAGAAAGAATAAGAATACAAAGATTAGTATAAAATTATTTGAAAATAATTGGGGATACAAATATTTAATCTAATAGTTGTTAACATAAATGAACTTCAATTATATAGCCAAGAACATAAAAAAATTATAGATTGGAAAGCAAAATAATTAGACATTTATCATATTTTTATATGTATAAAGTTTAGATACCATCAAACTATTTAAACTTATAGATTGCATAAAGCTATAAATTGAATTTCATTAAAACTAATTTATTAAGAATCAAATATAATAAAGTTTGATTTCATTGCATACTTGTTATAAATATCCCACTAATCCAACCATACATATTATATATGTTAAAAATATATATTTACCCTTAAATATATATACTTGTTATAAATACATATTGAAAGAAGATGAAGGTCCTTATTTACCCTTAAATGACATTTAAATTGGATATTTTAATGTTCAATATAATGAAATGTTTAAAAAATGAAAGTGACAATAATATTGAAAATAAAAATGTTGAACATGAATGTGAAAATATTGTAAAATTTGATGGAACACCTATTGATAAGAGTAGCATCATAGAAGAAGAAGAAGAAGAAGAAATACATCAACAATTTCTTGACTAATGTGGATATAAACCCTATGACATTGAAATTGCACTCAATAATTGACTTGTTGATAACAATGATTAAATTGATAGCTCACATGAACCAATGAAACTCAATGTGTCTCCAAATTACATAAGAAGAGAGAACCTTTGTGAAGAAGAAAAAGAAATTCAGAAACTTAATAACATGGTATTTTGTTAAAATTTAAAAAATTCAGAGAACCCCAAAATGGTTTGAAATTAGTGAGCATAAATAGAAATTAAGGAAGGCAAGAGGTCATCACAAACCGTGTTAGGTTCAGTGAGCTTCATTTCAATGAATGGTTTTCTCAAGACATTAACCAAGAAGTCTAAATTTTTATACAATTACTAAAGATGTAGAAAATGAGACATTTACTAGATAAATTTCAAAGATTCATGTAAACAAAAAGGGTATCTGCAGGATCATGATGGGCCAAAAAGTGGCGATATTATGGGTATTTGTAGGGTATGTGGCTGATGACTTTTTTTTTACCAAAAATTAATGAAACGAAAAGGGTTTCTAAAGGATATTATCAGCTTCCCACCAATATAAATTATGCTTTACTTTGAATTTAATAAATAATTATTTGTCATTTTCTATTTGAATTACGACTAAAGTCCTGATTGATAGGCTGATTGTAAAACATCTACAACTTTCAAACGATGTCACATTTTTTGAATCTAAAACATGCGTCACATTCTATACTTCAGATACTATAGGATTAAAAAAGGAAAAAATAAATTTCATGAAGTTTTGACCAAGTTAAGGTGGTTAGACAGATGATTTTTTATATTTTTTTAAAGTTGTAATAAAAATTCATAATTAATTAATTACTTGGAAAAAATTTACAAAAAAATATGCATCACATTCGAACATGAGTCCTCTAATTATATCTAAAATTTTATAAAAAAATACTATCATTTTATTGTGGTTAGGGTGGTCAAAAAGACACCCACTTCTTATTTTTTCCCTGAAATTTAAGTACTACTGCATTGAAATTTCAAATTTTCACCAAATAGATTTTTTTTTTCAAATAAACCTAATAGTTTAGAAACTACATTCAATTTTCTATAGATTCTATTCTTACATATTTTTGAAATAATATAGATAACTTATTCAAATTTTTATGTCAAGTTGGCTAACTCTGATATTTCTGAATTTTTGGCCACTTAAGGGCCTGTTTTTTCCATGACGATCCTGCACATACCCAAAAGTTTGATCGAAATAATATTGTTGTTAAATTTTTTTTTAATGCATTCAATTCTATTGTAAATAATTTAGTAAGGAAAAAGATAAAAGATTTTCTCATAGAGTAATAATATCATTAGTAAGAAATGAAAAAATTAAAAAGGCTCAATTATTAAGGTAAACTTGTCTTGAATTAAGCCTAAATCGTAAAACATTATCAAAAGTACTATCAATAAGATCATGATTAGAAATTCCTATTGAAAATCATACTTGGGCTTTCAGCAGTAGGATTCCACGAGTCGATAAGAAGCTAATTAATAGCACAAAGGATGAAATTCAACAATTTTGGCACTCTAACTCTAGATTTACATATGAGGTTGGAAACAACATTTTTTATACTCTACCTAGGCCATAATTCTGTTATGAGTACGAAGAGTTAATGATAGAAATACATCCATTATTTTTGAGTTAAAAGTAGCTTAAATATTATTTTTCTTAAAAATTTACTTTTATATAAATGTAGGTGTTTTGGAGAACAAAGCTATAGTATGAATAAGTGATTGACATCGATGGCTATAAATTTCAATGTGGGGACATTCAATATAATTCATAAGGTGTTATAATAATAAATTATTTCATTGTTTAGTTAGTTTTAATCAATGTTGTATCATTTATTAAACATTTTTTTAATATTTAAATTTAGGTGTTTTGGGGAGTAGCAGTGATAGATCTAGCTCATTGAGAAAGGATATAGGTAGAGAGGAGTGACCTTGACAAGGATTGAGACATGGATCACCTCAGGGTGGTAGATATGAGTGGAACATATCCATAGAGAAGGATAGGCTAAGAGGATAGATATAGGAGACAAATACCTTAGGGGCACCTTTTTAGTTGTGTGTATGCTCTACAGAGTGGATTTAATCATGAGTGCTTTGATGTATTTGAAGACACATTTGTACATGAGAACATAGATAATATGATATGGGAACTATTAGTTGTGTTGATAATGGGTGTGATATTTTATGTGTATGTTGATGATGTGCATGATATATATAGTTATATTTCTTGTATTTGGATGCTCATAGGTATGGATGTTCATGAATCTTATGTGTATGTCTAATGGTGGCATGTGGAAGGATAAATATGTCTATTGAAAACTTTACCATTATCTTGAAAAGTAATTATGGCTATATGATTATCTTATTGTAATGAACCTAAGTTAATTCGATAGATATTAGTAAAGTTGAATTAGGAAGCATGGATTGTGCTTTATTATACACATTTTACATTTAAAAATATGGGTCTAATTTTTGTGATATTGAAAGTCAGTTAAATATCTTCAATAGTATATCCAAGGTATAGGGATATATTAGTGGTAGGAGTAGTGTAGGATAAAAAGGAGAATCTATAAAGAGGGCAAGGTTTAGAAAGGTAATGACATTTTAATCGAAGGATAAGTTACACTATAAGGTTAGATTTTCATAGGATAAGGAGGAATGGTATGAAGAACATATCTACATATAGGATAGTGCTAGTAGTAACAATGGTGTGAACATATATAAAAGGATGGGAGATAAGAAAAATACTAGTGGAGAGAAAGGTGGTAGGACATGGGTGGTGGATCCCATGGAAGTGGTAACTATAGTATGATAGGAGGAATCATTATAAGAGGATGAAGGGTAGATGGATGCATAGAGGGTACAACATTATTAAAATCCATTAGAGTGGTAATATTATGAATAGTATAAATTCCCGAAGGACAACCACCTAATACATTATATAAATTACTAGCCAATGAGTGAGGATATTTAGGGTGGAGAGGTGCATCAATACATAATTATCAATTTAGGAAAATATCTTGTTTAGCAACATATGTATCTAAATCATAGTCTTGATCATTATTTTTCATCTTCTTTAATGTGGCTCTTTCTATGGTTGTCATTAGCTATTATATCAAAAAAATATTCAATCGTCATTTTACTTGCTAGCCATATTAGAGTTAAGATGAAAACTCCATAAAACAAGATTTTAAAGGATATTAATTTAACTAGATAAAATATCAAGGAAAACACTCTCAAACATGCAATATACCCCAATTTCTTAGACAATACATATTTCCTAATAATGTGTGCAACTAAAAACGAATAACATGTAATGAATGGATGTAGGTGATAATAATTAAATAATCCTAATTGAACTAGGGTTGTCCCTTTTATATATTTAAGTTGTAAGAGCATTGTATGAAATTTTAAGATGGGAATTACTTATGAAATGTTATATGACACATAAGAGAATAAAAAATGGGGGTTACACTAGAATATTGATTAGAATTATGAAAATCATCTAGATCATCTTAAATAATGGGCTTGAATATGTCAAAAATGGAGTGTCAGTTATGAGGAGGAGGATTTGAATTTTTTTGACAAGATGTAAAGCATTTGTTAAATACATCCTATAAACCAAGTCAAGGAATATGGTGTTGGAATTTGTGCCAAATTTGGTGCCAATTTTAGGTCATTATTTTGGCTCATGGCTTTGGTAAACCACACTTGGTTTATGGTTTAAATTTTTCCTATTTATGGGTGTTTGAGATGGAGAAAGCATAATGATTTTATAAGTATCATCATGCTACTAGAAATTACTCCATATGAATCACATGTTGATGATACTACTATAAGGGTATGCACATGAATATTTTATTGTAAATGATATTATTATCAAATAATATAATTGGTTCATGTTTTTGGTTGTGGAATTTTTCTTACAAGAGGATTTTCCCATGTACATAATTATGTTATAAATTTATAATTTATACATTTTTCTTGTAACTAAAATTAAATCTATTTTGCATATTTATCTCTTGATAGGTTAATATGGACATTTTTAATGTTACAAATGATACAATTTGTGGTTTTATTTGAACTTCATAACTTTCTATTGTTTGTTTCCATATGCTATTAAGTTCTTATATATGTTTCACTTGGTCTTTCCATTTAGGAGTAGGCTATCCATAACTTTGATTGCTGAAATGGGAAGGCGTATTTCATTTACACATAGAACATAAAAATGTATGCAAAATGGGGAAGAAAATCCAATTTGAATTCAACAAATTTGAAAACACTTTAAAAACTTCCAAAAAAATCCAATTTGAATTCAAAAAATTTGAAAAAAATTGCATCTAGGGTTTCAAAATTTAGCATATCAATGCATTTTAAACTCTAAAAAATTCAAATTTCAAATACTTGGTGCTCGTTATGCAACTCAGGTTGATGAAGTTTGGAGAGACCAAGTTGAAGTTGTGTTCGCTGGAAAGAAGAAATCAATTCACTCACCATCATGGTCTTGGTTCACCACACACAAGGAAAGCAACTGGTAATTTTAGAAAGTGAAAATGATAGTCGAAATGAGAGTTTTTGTTTTTTTGTCATATGTAAGGGGGTTCGGTTGAACCCATTTAAATATAATTTTTTTAATTTAGGGTTTGTGGGTTCAGTCAAACTAATGGTTCAACCAAATATAGGTGTTCAACTGAACCCTTAATGAGGTTTGGTCGAACCATATGGTTCGACCGAACACCTTGAGTTTGGGGAAAAGGAAAAAAATGAAATTTCCTTCCTCATATAAATTGTAAACCACTATTTTGAAGTCACCCCTCTCTCTCTCTACATATATCCCACTCTTTATTCTCTCTATCTCACCTCTATCTCCCTCCCTCCCTCTCTTTCTATCCTTTCATCTCTACTTCTCTCTATCTCCCCTCCCTCTCTCTACCTATCTCTCTCTATCACTTTATCTCTCACCTTTCTCTCTCCATCACTATCTTTCCATTTATCCCTACAATTCTCCTTCCATCTCTCCTCATCCTCTCTCTACCTAACTTTCTCTCTCCTATTTATCTCAACCATCCCTCTTTACCTCTCCCTTCCTCCCCTCTCTGTTCCACCCTCTCTCTCTCCCATCCTCTCTCTCTCTCTTCCACCAAAATTTTCGCTCCACTTCTCTCTATCTAGCCCATCCTGATATGCCTCTCTCTCTCTCTCTCCCTCTCCCTCCTTCCCTCTCTCAATATATCTACCTTCCAACTTACCTCTCTAATTCTCTCTATCACTTCTCCCTCTCTCTCTCCCACCTTCTCTATATATAAAGAGATAAGTAGATAGGGAAGGAGGAAGGGAGGATAGAGAGGAGAGATATAGAGAAGTAGAGAGTGGAGGGAGGGAGAGGTAGGGAGGATATAGAGGTGATTGTGTTTGTGTGTGTGAGAGAGAGAGAGAGCGAGCAAGAGAATAAGAGAGTGAGAAATAAAAAGAGGGGAGAGAGGAATGGAAGAGATAATGGGAATAGATAGGGAAGGGGGGAGAGAGAGAGGTAGAGGGAGGGAGAGGAGAGATGGAGAGTTGAGAGGGAAAGAGGTAGGGAGGAGACATAGGTGAGATATAGGGTGATGGAGAGAGAGGTACAGGTAAAGAGAGGGAGAGGGGAAATAAAGATAAGTAGAGAGGGAAGGATATGTATAGAGAAGAGAGATAGAGAAAATTAGAGAGGGGAGAGATGAAAGGAGAGGTAAGGAGGAGGTAGAGGTGAATGTGTGTGTAAGAGAAAGAGCGAGAGAAGGAGAGAAAATGGGGAGAGAGGAAGGGGGGAGAGAAATGGAGTAGAGAGGGAAGGGGGAGAGAGGTAGAGAGTAAAGAGGGAAGTAGAGTGTAAGAGAGAAGTATGGGGAGGGAGAGAGAGGTAGAGATAGAGAGAAGTAGAGAAAGATAGAGAGAGAATAGAGAGAGAGGGAGAAGTAAAGATTTCTAGAGAGAATTAGAGAGGGAAGGAGAGAGCGAGACAAAGAGGGGGAGGGAGAGAGGGGAGGAGAGAGTGAGAGAGAAATAGGGAGGGAGAGGTAGAGAGAGAAGGGAGGGAGATAGAGAGAGAGGGAGGGAGGGGGGAGGGAGAGGGAGAGAGGTGATAGAGAGATGTGATAGAGATATAAGTAGCGATGGAAGGAGGAAGGTGGAGAAATTGAGAGAAGTAAGAAGGGATGGAGAGAGAGAAAGAGGTATAGAGGGATAGATTGGATAGAGATGAGTAGAGAGGGAAGAAGGGTGTGAGGGAGGAAGAGAGAGAGATAGGTAGAGGGAGGGTGAGGAGAGATAGATAGTAGAGGGGGAAAGAGGTAGGTAGGGATACATAGGTGAGATACAAAGTGATGGAGGGAGGGCTAGGTAAAGAGAGGGAGAGGAGAGATAGAGAGAAGTAGAGAGGGGAGGGAGGAAGAGGTAGGGATGAGATAGAGGTGAGTTTGTGTGTGTGAGAGAAAGAGAGAAAGAGGAGTAAATGAGAGAGAAAAAGAGGGGATAGGGGAATGGGGAGAGAGAATGAGAGTAGAGAGGGAAGGGGGAGAGAAAGATAGAGGTAGAGGGAGGGAGATGAGAGATAGAGAGTAGAGAGGGAAAGAGGTTGGGAGGAGAAATAGGGAGATATAGAGTGATGGAGGGAGAGGTAGGTAAAGAGGGAAGGATATGTAGAGAGAGGAGAGATAGAGAAAATTAGAGAGGGGAGGGATGAAAGGAGAGGTAAGGAGGAGATAGATGTGAGTGAGAGAGAGAGAGAGAGAGAGTGAGAGAAGGAGATAAAAGGGGGGAGAGAGGAAGGGGAGAGAGGAAGAAAGAGAGTAGAGAGCAAAGGGGGAGAGAGCTAGAGAGTAGAGAGGGAAGGGGAGAGTAAGAGAGAAATAGGGGGAGGGTTAAAGAGAGGTAGAGATAGAGAGAGAATGGAGAGAGAGAAGTAGAGAGGGAAGGAGAGAGTGAGACAAAGAGGGGGAGAGAGAGGGAAGGAGAGAGTGAGAGAAATAGGGGAGGGAGAGGTGGAGAGAGATGGAGGGAGGGAGCTATAGAGAGAGGGATAGAGAGGTGAGATAGAGAGAGTACAAAGGGAAGGGGACAAAGAGGGAGGGAGGGAGGGAGAGGGAGAGAGGTGAT
>VDFB02148836.1:0-38906 GCA_007258455.2 Sequoia sempervirens | reverse complement strand
AAAGATCTTGGTGCATCAAGGTATATTCTAGGAATGGAAATAACCAGGGACAAGAAGAGTAGAAAACTTTGGCTCAGATAGAGTAATTATATTAACACTGTTCTAGAGAGATTTTGTATGACTGATTTCAAGTAGCTAGTTTTAGTTTCTCAGGGAACGAAGCTATATGTTGAAGATTGTCCAAAATCTCCTACTCAGATGGAGGACATGACTAGAGTGCCTTATGCAAGTACAATTGGTAGTTTAACGTATGCAATGGTTTGCACAAGGCCAAACATTTCCCATGTAGTGGGAGTACTTAGTCGGTTTATGGCTAATCTAGGAAGGACATATTGGGATGTTGTGAAAAGAGTGTTTAGATATCTGAAGGGCACTTCAAAATATTCTTTGTGTTACCATGGTAATTTGGTTGAATCATAGAGGACTCTTAGCATTTGTGGGTATGTGGATTCTGATTGGGAAGGGGACATTGACAGCAGAAGATCCACCAATAGATATTGTTTCATGATGAATGGTGGTGCAATTAGTTGGATGAGCAAGCGATAGGCTGTAGTCACTTTATCTACTACAGAGGCTGAGTACATGGCAGCAACTCTCACCTATAAGGAAGCCATTTGGTTTAGAAGATTGTTTTCTGATATTGGTTTTGATGTAGGGCAGATTATTGTTTGCTGTGACAGTCAAAGTGCCATTTGTCTAGCAAAAAATCCTATTTCCCATGCCAGGACAAAACATATTGATGTGAAAAACCATTTTGTATGAGATATGGTGGAGGATGGAAAGATCTGTTTAGAAAAGTTGGATACTCTGAAGAATGTTGTTGATGCATTAAAAAATCTAGTGAGCACAGACAAGTTCAAATGGTGTGAAAATTCGATGGGCCTTGTAGTCCAGAATATTCAATGACTTTAGGTATTGAAAAGGGTTTAGTGAGTTCTTCGTCAAGTGGGAGATTGTTGAGAATATGTGTCTCAAACTCACTGGTAGAAACCCTGACACTGTCACCAAGCAGCAAAGTTTCTTAAGTGTTTTGTTTATTCTTTTACCTTTATACTACTAAGTGATTGAGAGAGGAGCGGTGGCACGGTTACCACCATACCATAGGAGCTCACTGGATGTGTAGTGATAGAGAAATTACCACCATACTGTGGGAGCCTCTCACCTATCAAATGGTAGTGCAGTGGTTATTGCCATATAGTAGTAGTTCACTGGTCATGTAGTGGTATTGCAATGTATACCACCATACTATGGAAGCCTATTGACTATCCAATGATAGAGTGGTTACCGCCATACCTTGGGAGCCCTCAACTTGTCTAGAGGTAGCGCGGTTACTGCCACCCCACAGAAGCCTATTGACTGCACAACGGTAGCACATTGTAAGGTGAAGAGCATGGAATTGTTGAATTTCTGAGGTGTAAGCTGTTAACTGGAGGACATTGCTCACTTGGAAGGAGGTTGTTTGAATGCCTAGGAAGTTCCACGATTGTTCAACAGAGGAAGTTGAACTAAATCGATTATACAAAGAATGAATTGACCATGGTTGTTGTTATACATTCCAACATATTCTAACTATGAAAAGGTTAGACAGCTCAATGGTTGTATGATCGAATGATCTATATGTTGTTTTGAGAGCATTGTAACAGTGTTGTTTTGTATGAGATTGATTAGATAAATGGTAATGTTATAATATTGACATCTAGAAGGAGAGTTTGTAACTTGTATGTAATTTTTTTATTACTGTAATACAAGTGATTTTCTTTGGTGTGGTGGGTTTTTTCTCCTGTAAGGGTTTTCCCACGTAAATTTGGTGTCAATTATGTTTGTGTTTATTTCTCTATTCTATTATTCCTTTCATGTGTATCTTGATGAACTATAATTGTAAAATTTAAAAGACAAATCTGCATTTTTCTCTAAGTTTTGACATTAGGAAAAAAATTTATGCATCCATAAGCTTTTCTTACACCATTATCTTACAAGGAATGTTAAACCAAGGGAATCCACAACCTCTCATCAAAATTCCACTCCCCACTCAAAATATCAACACCCAAAATCCATCACATATGTACCAACAACCAACCAATCCTACATTACAAGTACATTCCTTAGCTTTACAGTATGCCCAACAAGCTTATCAACAAATTGTCCAACAAAAAACAATAGTAGCAACAATAGCAACAATAAAAAAAAGCAACCTTAGCAACACAAAAATAGTAGCAATAATAGCAAGTAACCTTAACAGCACACCAAGCATCCTTAGCACAATAACAACATCAAGCCCATCAAGTAGCCTTACTAGCACAACAACAATAGCAGGCCCAACAAGAAGCCCTAGTGGCACAACAAAAACAACCCCAATAGGAAGCCCTTCAACAACAAAAAAAAGCCTTACTAGCTCAACAGTATACCCAACAACAATAACAACAACCAAGTTCCTATAAAAACCCTCAATAGAACATCATTAATACAAACACGTTGGGAACATATAAATCAACACCTCAATTGCCTTCACAAAATCTCACACCACCATACACCCCATACAACACTTTATCATATTAGAGTCTTGCATACAACCCATCTACCATCCCAACATATTTTCGTCCTCCAAACCCGCAAGATGATATGGCATTGCAACTTAAGGCATTATCACAAGAAATGCAGGACCTTCATATGGGCAAGACAAAGAAGCCCCATACACAGAACTTATGTCCCTATCCATTTGATTGAAACATTGCAATGGTACCATTCCCTCCTAGATTTGAAATCCCCAAATTTGACAAATAAAAAGGGATATGAATTCCTATGAACCATGTCAAAGAGTTTAATGTCATGTGTATGGAGGTTGCTTACAATGAATCTTATTTAATGTGCATCTTTCCCTAAAGTTTAACAAGTCCTGCCATGTATTGGTTTTCTCAACTACCTCCAGGTATTAAAACTTTCCAAGAAATCACTAATAAATTAATAGATCACTTCTCCTTTAACCTTGAAATGGACGTAAGTCTAGAAGAGTTATACAGTCTTAGACAAAAAAAAGGATAATCTTTCGCTAATTTCTTACAACGATGGAGACAAAGAGCTACTAAGAGCAAGTGACCCCTTCCCGATGAACATCAAGTGGGCATTATTATAGAAAATCTAGATCCAAATCTATCCTTTCACTTGAAAATGTATTGCATCACATCTTATGATGAGCTTTTCCCTAAAGCCCTTAACATTGAGAGAGCTCTAATCTCACATGGAAATACCCAAACTTACAAAGGAAATCACCCATCAACTAGTTCAAATGAAAAGCCTCATGTTTGGGCTAAAATAAAAATGTAAAAATTGATGGTGTGGTAGATGCTAAGGTGGTCCTAAGTGCTCCTAAGCAAAACAATAATCGAATAGGTAACATTCAACCAATGGTGCAACAAACAACTCCACCACAAAATAATCATGTTAACAATACCGAAATGCAACAAAGGAGAACACCTAACAAGAACAACTATCTGAAATGTAAATACACCTAGTTGTTAGAACCTATTGAGACTATCATGAATAAATTGGTCTAGTCAAACCTAATAACACTTCCAAACCAAAAACTACCAAGAACCACAGGAAAAACCACCCTGGTATAATGAAAAATATCTCTATGACTTTCACAAAATCAAAGGACACAAGACAGTGAACTGAATGCAACTCAAAAACATTATCCAAGACCTTATAGAGAGAAACACCATATCTATTGAGGTATCAATTGGTAATCAAGACCTTAAGATATACAAGACCTCCATACCCAATCATAGCAAAGGAAACAACAATAGGAAATCAAAAGATTATATGAATGTACAACATACCTATTCTAATGTGGTCGCTTCCTATGATAGCGTCATTACCATTGTCACTACCAATGGTCCTAGTGAAGAATGTAGTGTCACCACAGGAAATGGAAAAGTCACCATCTAAGGAGTCCCATCTCACTCTAGGGCACAACCTAGCTACTAGCCAACAAAAAGCACTAGCAAGTACAATCTCTTAGACTAGCTTAAGAAGACCCCCACACAGATATCAATCTTGGAACTGTTAAGGCTATCCCCATACATAGGGAAATCTTAGAGCATGCTTTTTCAAAGTAATCCATCCCTAAGTATATAGATACCAAACAATTTTAAGCTATGGTAGGGTATATAACTAATCATCTCCTCACCTTCTTGAAACAAGACCCACCATCACAACCATCTCATAATCGTTCTTTACACCTTGAGGTCATCATTTGTAAGAACAAGGTTAAAAGAGTCTTAGTAGATGGAGGTGTTGGTCTGAACATTTGAACCTTTCAGTTGATCAAGAACCTAGGCTATTCAGAGGATACTATTGAGAAGAAAAAGAGCACCACCATTAGGGCATATGACAACCAAGAATAGGTATCACAAAGCATCATTGCACTACCTATCCAAGTGGGTCTCCTCATTGTAGAAACTACATGCCAAATGTTAGACCTTGATCTTCCCTACAACATACTACTTGGTCAACCCTAGATCCATGCCTTAAAATTTGTACCTTTGACCTATGATCAATGTGTAAAGTTTCCTTACGAGGGTAGAGAAGCTACCATCGATGCAAATCCTGACCCTTTTTAATACTGCAAGAATTTTGAGGCCAAGTTCTATAAAATCCCCCAAATACCCAAGAATGATGAAGGGCCTACACCTTCTACCTCATTTGTTGACCCATCATCCCTTGCATCTACCTCATAAACAAAAAACATTTATTATACAAAATATATCTGACATCAAAATTGTGATCCAAGATGATGGTTGTGGAAACTACAAACTAACGAGTATACTTTGTCTTGGGAGAATTACCTCTTTCTCCTCAATCTCATGGGAAACCAACACCTAGCAACAACATCTCAGAAACTATCAAAATGGCAACTAATACTTTCACTAAATGGGGGGACCTAAACAAAGAAGATGTTAATGAGGAGGATATCTCTAAACTATTATATCAAGATGAACGACCTATCCATTTTCTTCCCATGGAAGATGATAACAAAGGCTTATAGTTAATGAAGGGCAAGGGTTATACCAATAATGAGAAACTAGGACAAAATGACTATGGTTTGCTAGAACCCATTGTTCATAGGAAATGTTCAAAGAATATTGGCCTAGTTTGTACTACTAGCAAGGTCACCCTTATTGGGAAAGGTACTTATGCTAAACGGGTTGAGGCTTCCTCTTGGTTACTAACATCATGTGATACTACCCTATATGACTTCCCCCTCGATGTTGCTGACATATTTGAGAATAATTGCCTCTTCATGATGTCCACATCATCCGTCACCCCAAGAAACTAACCAAATGAAATACACCTAGTATACCCGCAACTCATTGACTTAGACCAACAAGGATCACCGATTTTAGATTTATTCAAAAATGATGAAGAAATATTAGAGATCATGGGAGTTCATGAAAAATTACCATGGGTAGATCACAAAGCAGGATTTGATATAGAGCTAAACACAGGGGAGTACTATGGGGAGACAATTGAATCCTTCAGTCACAAAATTGATGATATGCAACTAACTTGTAGATCTTTGAGTGAAAACCACACTATGGCACTCTCTAATCCTAAAATAGTAAGAAAAAAGGATGTATCTAAAGGTGAAAACCTCTTTGAGGTTCCCAAGGATGAGGGATTCAATCTTCCCCTTAGTACAATGCATCCAAAGAAGTCACAAGTCTTAGCAAAAAAGGCCACTCCAGTCAACGTGGGAACCGAAGAAGCACACCAGATCACTTTCTATGTCAAATCCTTGTTGGATGAAGAAAAAAAGAACCTAGAAACATTCCTAAAAGAACAAAGAGCTAAATTTGCATGGTCATACATATATATGCCAAGGATCAATCAAGAAGTGTTTGTGCATCATCTAGTAGTCTATCTTGAAGCCAAACCAGTAAAGTAAAAATTAAGGAATATGCATCCTTAGATAGCACTCTTGGTCAAATTGGAGTTGCAAAAGCTTCTTGATGTTCGATTCATCCAATCGATAGATTATCTTGAGTGGGTTTCAAACATGGTACCAATCTCCAAACACTTTGGGGGCATCTAAATATGCATTGATTTCAGAGACTTAAACAAGGCATGCATGAAAGATGAATTCCCTCTTCCTAACATCATCATCATAGTGGACTTAATAGGACATGAAATTCTATCACTCATGGATGGTTTTCAAGCTATAACCAAATCACGATCTCCAAGGAGGATCAACACAAAACTGTATTCACTTGTCCATGGGGGACATACTAATGGAACATGATGTCGTTTGGGCTAAAGAACATAGGAGCAACCTATCAAAGAAAATTTAACCCTCATATTCCATGACATGATCCACAAAATAGTTGAATATTATGTGGATGATATTTTGGAAAAATCAAAGAAAAGAAGTGAGCACATAAAAGTCTTAGGACCCATCTTCAACAGACTTGAAGATTATAAGGTACGATTGAATCCAAAAAAAGTTTCTTTGGGGTTATATCAAGGAAACTTCTTGGTTATATCATCTCACAAAGAGGGATAGAAATTGATCCAACAAAGGTAAAAGCCATCCTAGACATGGAACCACCAAAAACATTAAAACAAATGAGAGGGTTACAAGGAAGATTGCAATCCATCAAGAGGTTCATAGTGCAACTATCAGATAAAATCTACACTTTTTCACATCTTCTACATAAAGGAACAACTTACAAGTGGGATGAGATGTGAAAAAAATATTTTTAGCAGATCAAGGACTATCTATTGAAACCTCCAATGCTTATTCCACCAAATACCAAATAAACCATTGATCCTATATATCTTAGCAACATCAGTAGCACTAGGTGCTCTTATCACACAAAATGATGAAGAAAAAAAGGAAAGATCAATCTACTATATTAGAAGGACCTTAGTGGGCTATGAAATAAACTATTTATCCATTGAGAAAGAATGTTTACTATTTTTTTTTGCTGCACAAAAGTTTAGAAACTACATGATGTCACATCAAGTCAAGCTTATTGCAAAGATTGACCCATTGAAATACCTATTATCCAAAGGAACTCTAACTAGGAGAATGGCCAAATGGATAATGATCTTGACTAAATTTAAAATAGAGTATGTAGAGCACAAGGTAATGAAAGGAAATTTGATCATAGACCAACTAGCAGAGGCACCTATCTATGTAGAAAATCCATTGATATCTGAATTTTTGGATGAATTAGTATCCCTTGTCAATACAGTAAGTTACCAAAAGATGTATTTTGATGGATCATTCACCCAATATGGATCAAGAGTGGGTATTCTTTTCATCACCTCTCAAGGTGACTGCATTTCAAAGTCATACAGGCTATCATTCACATGTACTAACAACATTACTAAGTACAAATCCCTAATCACAATTCTAAGGATAGCAGTTATCAACCAAGTCAATGATGACTATCAAACTAAGGATGACAAGCTTACTCCTTACAAGAATATGGTAGAGAGCCTCAAGGGCCTTTTCATAGATATAATTTTTTAGTAGATTCCTCACATGAACAACCAAGCAATAGATGTTATGGAAACAATTGGATCATTGTTAGACATGTCGGACAACGTCCTACAATGTGAATTCTTGGTAGAACTTCTCATACCAACTTTTCAATCCTCGAATCTAAATTTGTGTGTGTTATTATTGGTCTTGGATCCCCATGGTATCATGATATATTCACCTACCTAATCATATGAACCCTCCCATCCTATATCACCTCCAACCTTAAAAAGACCTTTGTTAAAAATGCATCCCAATTCGTGATCCTAGGTGATACCTTATACTGTTGAAGCATCAAGGGAACATTACTACGATGTATTAACCAAGAGGAAGCCTTGAACACTTTAACAAAAGTACACGATGGAATATGTCGTTACCATTCTAGCGGTATGACTTTAGTAAAGAAACTATTGAGGACAGGGTACTACTAGCCAACCATGGAAAGAGAAGCTCATCAGTATGTGCAAAAGTGTGTCCAATGTTAGCAGCATGGAGATCTGATTCATGCTCCAACCTAGGAATTGCAACCAATGGTCACACCTTGGCCTTTCTCATAGTGGTGGATTGACCTCATAGGAAATATTAACCCAACCTCATCTAATGGCCACAAGTTTATCATAATAGTCACTGAGTACTTTACCAAGTGGGTTGAAGCCATTCCTATGACTTACATAATAGGGAATAAAATTGCTAATTTTATCCTAAATTACCTCATCTATCATTATGTTGTTTTGTAAACTCTTATCTCAGAAAATGAAACACCCTTCAAGAATCAAGATGTGAAAGAGCTATGTCAAAAATTTAACATCCAACACTGATTCTCTACCCCATATCACCCCCAAGGCAATAGTCAAATTGAGGCTACAAACTAGACCATCCTAAAAATCCTAAAGAAAATGGTCAATGAAGTTGGTCATGACTAGCATCTATAGTTAAATCCTAATCTTTGGGCCTATCGAACTAGTATCTACACACCTACTAGTGCAACCCCTTTCTCCTTGGTCTATGGATCAGAAGCCATCTTGACTATTGAGGTTGAGTTGTCATCACTATGAGTGTCACTACAGAACCTAATCATTCATGAAGAGTACAGAGTATCCTAGCTAAATGAGATATAGTTCATGGATGAGAATCATCTTGATGCCCTTAATCACTTGCAAGTATATCAAAACTGACTGAAATAGAGCTATAACAAGAAGATCAAATGTCGGTCTTTCTAGGTAGGGGATCTTGTCATAAAATACAATTAGAAGAACCTTCCAGATCAGGACAGTAAAGGAAAGTTTGAGCCTAACTGGTTAGGTCCCTTTTTCATCATAACAAGCTATGGATCAAGAGCATATCAATTGTTAGCACCTGAAGGTGAACCCTTGCAGGAACAAACCAATAGCTTGCATCTTAAAAAAATTTATGCCTAGTCTTGAAGGATGTAAATTTGAAAATGCAAAAAATAAAAAAATGATCAAAATCCAAAAAAATAAGAAAAAGGATTGAAAACAGTAAAGAAAAACAATCGTTCTCTAGTGAAAACCACTTCAGTGGCACTTTGGGAAAGTACCTTGGTGAAAACTTGGCAAACAGATGCCTTGTATAAGTAAAGCACCTCCATCTATCCTGGGATCTTTTTCCTATCATTTCACCCATCCATCACATTATCCATCCTATTTATTCCATCACCCATCTGCATCCATATCATAGCTTGATGTTGTGAAGTATCATATCCCCTTAGTACTACTTAGCATATTCCGAAGATTAGTTTGTCCTACCTATATCAAGGTAGTCTATCATATCACACTGGGGGAAACTTATTATGGATTAGATCTCATTCTTCTATATCTTAAGGTTATGAAATATCCAAAAACATTCATAAAACCTCATCAAAATCCAAAAACATTTGCAAAATCCTGTATAGATAAAATCCATAAACATTCATAAAATCTCATAAAAATTCAAAAACATTTGCAAAATCTTGTACAGCTAAAATCCAAAAACACTCAAATATTGTAAAGTCAAAATCCCAAAAAATCCAAATCCCATCAAAAACCCTAAAAAGTTCAAACATCAAAAATCCAAAAAAGAGTACCTTGTCAAACTACGAGTCTTTGAGCTTCAATTTAGGCAAGGCCATCATTGATGTGCCCTCAAGACACCCTAGGTTGGTCCTTTATGAGTCCATCATAATAAACTGGTAGTTCATCAACTTTTCATATCTCATTGTCAATAAGTCCAATCAGTCGAACTACATGGTCTCTATGTGTATAGTGTAGGAAAGGCTAATATTTGATTAGCCTTCAATGCCCCTAGGATAGGTCTTTTAGGTTAGGTTCTTGGTTGAAACTAAGAAAATCCCTAAATATTCATATATAAAAAAACTTAAACAATTGTAAAAATATTGAATAACCCTAAACATCCAAATTGTTGCAAGAATAGAAAGATTGAAGGTGTTGTCATTGATGTCAACTGGTCAACTGGTTATCTACTACTTGTTGTTGGCTATATATGTTGAGGATATTGAGAAAATTGTAATAAAGATATGTTGCAGGTGTTTAGTGGCTGCTCGAGGTTTTGGTCTGGATTTACTTCTATATTTGTGCAACTCATAAAAAATTTTTATGGTTGTTACAAGATGTTATATCCATATTTTTGGTTCTTGGTTCATTGTACAATGCAAGTTGTGTTCACTAGTAGTGAACTATGGTTTTATGTGTTTCTAGTTGAGGTCTGGGAGAAATGTTGTTGGTCTAGATTTCTCTTTGATGAAGTCTTATGACACACAATTCTAAATTTGAGTTTCCTTGATGGTATTAAAGTTAATTTCGACATTCCAAAAGTTTGTGCTTAAAGGTTCTACATGTTTTACACTGGTTTGGCTAACTTTGCATGAAATACTACATTCGAGGATGATGAAGCATGTTGGATCTATTTGGGTCCCTATGAAGCATGTGTTTGGGTCACCCTCATTCTAATTCCACTCTAGGATTATTTGGCATCAACCTAATTTGAATTTAGATTTGGATGGCCGAATTTGGATATGTTTCAAAGTTGAAATGGTATAAATATAATATGAGTTAGTGATGGAAAATATACAAGACCGAAGAAGAAGAGTGATAAGAAAAGAGAGAAGTGCAGTTTTTTGTGACATTGATTCTATTCAATAAGTGTGTGTGTTGCGATTTTGGGAGATCAATGTGAAGCTTAATGTTGAGTTTTTGGATGAAGTGAGCGGAAGGTGAACCCTATCATTCATGCAAGTAGATTGAGTGATTGTGTTTGAATCCTTTGTTGCATTGGGATTGTAGTCTCTCTATAAAAAGTCTTCTTTTTCTTCTTTGTATCTCTATGGTAATGAGCCCTCTGGGTTGTTAGCCATGTTGGATAATGATTCCTTGATCTGAACAGTGATTCCTTATTTTAGGCAATGAGCCTTATTTCAGGTAGTGAGCCTCTTGTAATCATTTTTTATATTCTTTACAGTGTGAGTTAATCATCCATGTGGTTTTTCCCTCATTGGATTTTCCACATAAATTTGGTGTTATTATGTTTATGTGTTGGATTTGAGTTTCTACATTGGCATTTGAAGATTAATCATATTAGTTTTAAGCATTAAATTAAAGGTTTAATTATGGGACAACTGCTTCACCCCCTCTCAATTTTCCTATTCAACAATTGGTATTAGAGCAAGGTTTCTTGGTGAAGAGCTTAACCACTTGAGGAAGGTTTAGGATGGATGGAAAAATGGTTTTTGATATCTGAGGTTTAATGGAACTAATTATGGTATTTGGAAAGTATTGATGGAAGAATATCTAGAATATTGCAGATATGATGTGGAGAAAGCTTAAAAAAATTCTTACACTCCTCCTGCTAATGGTTTGAGTACACCATAAGAGATCAAAGCACATGAAGCAAACAATAAGGAAAAGTTCATCTTGAAGAATAGATTGGTACATTCTAAGTTGATTAAAGTTTAGAATTTGAAGATGGCTAAGGAAGTCTGGGATGCTTTGGAAAGAGCACATGATGGTGATGAAAGAGTTAAAGAGGTGAAATTACAAAATTTGGAGACAGTTTAATCTTCTACATATGTCTAAAGATGAGAATATTAAAGCTTATGTACAAAGATTAGATGAGATAGTAGTCAGAATGAGAGGACTTGATGCTACTATAGATGAAACAAGAATTGTAAAGAAGATTCCAAGAACTCTTTCTGATGCATATAGTGAGAAGGTGAGTGCTATTGAGTACACTATAGATTATAAGACATGTTCTAAGGATCTTCTGTTAGGATTTTTTACATCTTATGAGATGAGGAAGCCAAGTCTAAGGAATGGGTGCAAAACAAAGATTGATTTTAAAGCTACAAAAGTTGAGTATCCAAATAAAGAAAATTTTGATGAAATAGAAGCTAACTTTGTAAGAAGAGTGAGAAAAGGATCTTGTAAGTATGAGGGTAAGTTTCCCTTTAAGTGCTTTAGTTTTGAAGAAATTCGTCATTATGCTACAAAGTGTCCAAAAAGAGCTAAAAGAAATAAACAAGATATGAGAAAGAAAAGTAAGGAAAGAATATTAACAAAGCTTACTATGTGAATGAAACTGCTACTATATTTGATGAGGATTTAGAATATGAAGATCTTGATGACAATGAATGCTTGTTCTTGGTGATTGAGGATGAACCTACTTGTGCTAATTCTTTAAAACAGGTAAAAGAAAGCCCTCCGGAGAAGAGAAAAATGAAGGTATGGTTAAATTTTCAATACATGCTAAACAAGAGAAAAATTATTTGCTAGTTGATAGTGGTTTCTCACATCACATGATTGGTGATAAAAGTAATTTTTTTAAGCTTGAAAAATACGATGGAGGCTTGGTTATGTTTGGAGATGATACTAGTACTAAAATGTGTGGGATAGGTTCAGTGAGTTTTGATGGTAAGCATCATACTAACGATGTCTACTATGTTAAGGGTTTAAGGCATAATCTGTTGAGTGTTGGTTAGATGTTTAGAAAATAATCTGATTTTTGTTTGAGGGTGAGAGATGTGAGATCCAGAAAGGATCCAAAAATGTGATTGCTATAGGAAAGAATTTTTAAGGGAATATCTATTAACTAAAGGGTGCTAATGGATGATGTTTTATGACTCAGATTAATGATAGTTGGTTATGTCATAGGAGAATGTGTCATATGAATTTTTATAACTTGGAAAGGATTAGTGTTGTTCAGGTCATGAGAGATTTACTAAGAATTACAAAGCCTATTAATGTTAATTGCAGAAATTATCAGTTTTGAAAGAAAGAAATCATTACAAATCAAAGGAATAGTCCACTACCCGACTACTGGATTTAGTTCATATGTATATTTGTGGTCCTACAAGAGTAATAAGTCTACTTGGTGAGAGTTAATTTATGCTTTTAATTGCTGATTATTTTAGATATACATGGGTTGCATTTCTTAGAGAGAAATTAGATGCATTAGATAGATTCAAGGAATTCAAAGCTATGATTGAAAATTAAGTTATTTTGAAAATAAAATGCTTAAGGTCTAACAAAGGTGGAGAATTCACCTCCCATGATTTTAAAATGTTCTATGAAGTTCATGGAATAAAAAGATAGTTATCTACTTCGAGAACTCCTCAACAGAATGGAGTTGTTGAAAAGAAAAATAGAACAATTCAAGAGGCTACTAGATCAATGATTACTAGGGCTAGTTTACTAGAAGTTTATTGGAAAGAATCTATTCAAACTATTTTTTATGTATTCAATCAAGTTCAAGCAAGAGAAAATAGTACAAAGACTCCCTATGAGCTATGGCATGGAAGAATTCCCACTATTAAATATTTCAATGTATTTGAAAGCAAATGCTATATTAGAAGAGATGAAGAAACTTTAGGTAAGTTTGATGCAAGAAGTGATGAAGGTATTTTTCTTGGATATTCTACTAATAGCAAGGTATACAGATGTTTCAATAAAATATTGAGAAAGATTGTAGAAATTTCTAATGTCAAGGTTGATGAGACAATGAAGAATTCTATTGACATTGATGGATATGTATTTGATGAGCATGATTGTGTAAGAATATAAGAAATTTTGGAAGAATGAGAAAAAGATGAGCAAAGGAAGTAGGATGAACATAATGAAACAAAAGAAGATGCTTCAATGATGTTACCTAAGGCACCAAAATTTGTAGAGAAGAATTATTCAAAAAATTAGACACAAGACAAAAGGTGTGTTGACTAAAAGCAGAATAGCTACTGAAGTGAATCTATGTTTAATTTTTGAGATTGAACCGAAGACTGTAAGTGAAGCTTGTAAAAATGAACATTGGAAGGAAGCAATGAAAGAAGAACTTATGTAGATTGAGGAGAATCAAACTTGGGAAATGGTCCCAAGACCGGCAAATCAAAACATCACTGGATCAAAATGAGTATTCAAAAATAAGTTAAAACAGAATGGAGAAGTTGTTAGAAATAAAGTGACGCTTGTGTGTAAAGGCTACTCTCAAGTAGAAGGCATATGTTTTTAGGAAAATTTTTCTCTATTAGCAAGAATGGAAGCTATAAGAATGTTCTTGGAATTTTCTACTTATAAAGACTTTAAGGTCTATCAAATGGATGTCAAGTTAGCATTTTTGAATGGTGAACTAGAAGAAGTTTATATGGAACAACCAGAAGGATTTCAGTTAACAAATCAACTAGATATATTGTGTAGATTGAAGAAAGCTTTATATGGTTTGAAGCAAGCTCCTAGAGCTTGGTGTTTGAGGTTAGATAGGTATTTGATTTAGCATGGTTTTAACAAAGGTACAAAAAATAGTAATTTGTACTTTAAGATTTAAAATGATAGAATCTTGATTGTAGTAGTGTATGTTGATGAAATTATATTTAGAGGAAATGAAAATATGTACAATAGGTTTGTATAACAGATGCAAAAAGAATTTGAAATTTCTATGTTTGGGGAGATGAATTTATTTCTTGGGCTATAGATTAATCAAAAAGAAAAAATAATTTTTATTTCATAGTCTAAGTATGTAAGAGATGTTTGAAGAAATTTGGGATGGATGGTTCCAAACCGGTAAGTACTCCTATGGTGACTAGATGAAAATTGGGTAAAGATGTTGATTCACCTAAGGCTAATCAGAGCAAGTATAGATCTATGATTGGTGGACTACTGTATTTTATTGCTACTAGATCGGATATCATGCATGTTGTTTGTCTTGTGGCTATATTTTAAGAAGATCCTAAGGAAACTCATGTTGTTGTTGTTAAGAGAATTTTCAATTATTTGAATGGAACTCTGGATTATGGATTGTGGTATCTTAAATATATTGATTTTACACTTAGTGCCTATACAAATGCAGATTTGGCTGATGGTGTAGATGATAGAAAAAGTACAAGTGGTGGTGCATTCTTTTTTGGATGGAGATTGGTGGCATGGTTGAGTAAAAAGCAAGCTTCAATCTCCTTTTCTACTACTGAAGCTGAGTATATTGCTACTACATCTTGATGTACACAAGTTCTATGGATGAAATAGACATTGAAAGATATCACAATGGTATATGATGATCCTATTTTTCTTTTTTGTGATAATAAGAGTGCAATTAATATTTCAAATAATCTTGTGATTCACTTGAGGATGAAGCATATATCTATCAAATATCATTTCTTGACAGATAAGTTCATGGAAAATGAAGTAAATCTTGAGTATGTTCCAACGAAGGATCAAATTTCTAATATTTTCATGAAGGATCTTCCTACATATACTTTTGAGTATCTTTGGGAGAAGTTAGGGGTTATTCCCCCTCTTTTCTCAAACTAGATGCATATGGAGATGCATCATTCCTATGAATCTATGGATCTATCTTTCTTCTAGGCTAATGTTTTGGTGGCTACCTCTCAGGGGGAGTAGGTAGTATCAGGTGTTGTCATTATGAGTTTTTTTTTCATGTCAAAGGAGAAATCAATGCAAAATATTATTTTTCCTTTGCCATTGATGTCAAGGGGGGAGAGGAAGCATGTGAAAAAGGAAAGGAAAAATGGGAGAAGAAGCATGTGAAAAAGGAAAGGAAGAATGGAAAAGAAGCATGTGAGACAAAAAGAAGCGTATAATAAATTATCTTCTAAGGGGGAGAAACAGAAAAGTGTATTCAAATCTTGTATGTTATCCTTGATGGTTTTTCACATCATGTGTTGCATCAATGACAAAGGGGGAGATTATTGCAAGAATGGAAAGATTGAAGGTGTTTTCATTTATTTCAACTAATCAACTAGTTATTTACTAGTTGTTGTTGGTTGTATATGTTGAGGATATTGAGAAAATTGTAATAAAGATATGTTGCAGGTGTTTAGTGGTTGCTCTGAGTTTTGGTCCAGATTTACTCCTATATTTGTGTGATTAAGAAATGTTGTTTACAGTTGTTAGAAGATACTATATCCATTTTTTGTTTGTTGGTTTGTTGTACATTACAAGTTGTGTTCACCAATTGTGAACTGTGGTTTTTTGTGTTTTTGGTTGAGGTCCGGGAGAAATTTTGTTGGTCCGTATTTCTCTTTGATGAATTCTTATGACATGTAGTTCTAAAGTTGAGTTTCCCTGATGGTATTGAAGTTAATTTCAGCATTTGGAAAGTTCATGCTTAAAGGTTCTACGTGTTTTACACTTTTTTGGTTGACTTTGTGTGAAATACTACTTTAGAGGATGTTGAAGCATGTTGGATCTATTTGGGTCCCTATGAAGTGTGTGTTTGGGTCACCCTCATTCTAATTCCACCCTAGGATGTTTTGGTGCTGACCTAATTTGAATTTGCATTTGGATGGCTGACTTTGGATATGTTTCAAAGTTGAAGATGATATAAATACAAGATGAGTTAGTGATGAAAAATATACAAGAGAAAAGAAGAAGAGCAATAAGAGAAGAGAGAAAGTGTAGTTTGGTGTGACATTGATTCTATTTAGTAAGTGTGTGTGTTGTGAGTGTGGGAGATCAATGTGAAGCTTAATGTTGAGTTTCTGGATGTAGTGAGCGGAAGGTGAACTCTATCATTCATGCAAGTTGATTGAGTGATTGTGGTGGAATCCTTTGTTGCATTGGGATTGCAATCTCTTTGTAACAAGTCTACTTTTTCTTCTTTGTATCTCTATGGTAGAGAGCCCTCCGAGTTGTTAGTCCTATTGGATAGTGAGTCCTTGTTCTGGACAATGAGTCCTTATTTTAGGTAGTGTGCCTTATTTTAGGCAGTGAGCCTCTTGTAATTGGTTTTGATATTCTATATAGTGTGAGTTAATCCTCACTGTGGTTTTTCCCTCATTGTTTTTTCCATGTAAATCTAGTTTTATTGTGTTTATGTGTTGAATTTTAGTTTTTGCATTGGCATTTGATGATTAATCATTTAAGCAGTATTAAGTATTAGTTACATTATTTGAATTAAAGGTTTAATTCTAGGACAACTAATTCACCCCCCATCTCAGTCCTCCTATTCAACACAAATAACACAAAATGCAAAAAAACACTTGCAAAACTTAGAAAAGCACAAAAAAAAATAGAAAATCTAGAGAAAACCCTAAATAGCCTCAAATAATCAAAAACCAAAACATCCACATAAAATTTCAAAAAAGACCAAAAATAGCCTCAAAACATTTCAAAATACCAAAACATTGAAATATTCCAGAAATCCAAAACTGCCCATCCCATTTCGCTTTCACCCACAATAAACTTCATCCATAATAAATCAATCATCACCTTCAACCTTTGGTAAAACAAATAGAAAACAAGTGTCACAAGTCGTAAAGGGAGAACCTAAGTGTCAAAATCTAAAGTCTAGATCATAGGTAAATGAATCAGTGAAGTTTGTATCAATGGATTATCATAAACCTTATTCTAATCAAACCATCTGATAAAAATTTTCTAGGATGCATCCTTCCTTAATGGGTATCAATATCAGACATCACCTTAGTTGTATTAAACTGGCAAGAGATATAGATAACACTGACTATTTGTCTTTGAAATTTTCTTTTGATTTATCTCAATGACCCATTCCCAGGACCTCTCGATGATTTATGTCAAAATGATTTAGAGAGAAACGAATGGGGCATCGATCATTATCTTTCGTTTGTTGTTCTTGTGGGTATTCTTGTAAAATAATCTTGGCGCATACTTGCTTAGTTGTATGTAGGGAGGTTGTTTGGAGTAGATTGTTGACTATTGCATATGCTTTGGTCCAAGATACTTTGAACTAATAAACTACATTTTGATGAGGTTTCTGTATGTCAAGGTGTGAACAAGAATATCCTATTTTTTTGCAGAGTCAAAGTCCATTACACTAGATACAACGTCATCTTGGTTATCAATACCTTGATGCATCATCTCTATGTGTTATATAAAACAATAAGGAATAACAGAAAATACCAATCCCAAGATAATGAGCACATCATCATCATCATCATGCATTTCTTATCATTTTAGTTGGCCAAAATATAATTAGTTGATCGGGAATAAAGAAATAAGACTTAGTTTGATAATTAATGTAAGTGTTTTGTTGTGTTAGTTAGTAGTTAGTGGTTTGAGAATTAGTTCCCAAGAGAATAATTAATGTAATGAAATGATGTGATAGTTCATATTCAACTATCATTCGTGTGTTATATGTATTATGAGTCATGAAGTTAATGTCATGTTACTGTTGTGGCTATGATTGTCCTGAAATACTTGTACTAGCATCTATTCGATAAATAAAGACAATAGTGATGATTTTATGCTTTGCATTCTTGTACGTTATTATGTTCTATCAATTATTCTCATTTACTCATTGCATATGTTGGAATTTAATTCATGAGTAAACATTTTGATGCCATTTCCTAAGTGGACCATGGAATCACTTATCAACATGATGGTAGTGTAATGGGTTGACCAATAGAAGAGCCTGTGGAAACTAATGAAGAAAGGGAAGACAAGTTGACACAATATTTGATAAATCTTTTGAATATATCACTAAGATATCACATACGGAGGGAAGCCCTCAGGCAAGAGATCCCTGAGGTAGTTATCTAGGATAGACTGGAAGTGAATGATGAGGTTGACCACCTCCTAATCATCTACCAAGATTACTCACTCGCCATTTCATCATCCTGTAAGACCTTCAAGTGGAGGAGGATTAGGAATACCAAAGTTAGCGAGTATTGTAGCGCTATGAAGAGAAAACCAAATGGGAAGAGGAGGAACAAGAAACTAGCTAGAGACATACTCTTGGTAACAAAAAATGATCACATGAACAACTTTTAATGCCTATACAGTCAAACAAAGACAAAAATCGGCTATCAAGCAGGCATGAGACTCAAGAGGAGAAGGTTCAGAGATCACTAGGGCTATAGGAGAAAGAAAATTGGCAACAAAGAATAAGGAAAGTTGATAAATAATTTAATGAGGATTTAATTGAAATAAAGCAAAGTATTAAAAGAACACATGAGAATCTTAAGGAAATAGACCGATCCATCAATAGAGCACATAAAAGTTTGGTTGAGGGGAGGGATGAAGGACCCTTCAACACTTCATATGTAGGAAGGTACAATATCAGTGAAAATGAAAATGAATTAAGTGAAGAACTTGATAATAGCAGCAGACACATTAAGGAGTTGTCCATATCAGATGACAACGAATGATTGATGACTGGAAGATCTGAGCCCACAATCCTAGGGCCAAGGGAGTACTAGAGGGAACCCCAAGTTACTCAAGGTGTCGAGGATGTTGAGAGAAGATGTGGGAGTGACACATACATAGACAAGAGTGCAAGTGATGCACCAGAACATAACAGGAAAACTAGTCTAGTTGGGTCCAATACATAGGGAGGACAACGAGGAAGAATGGTGACTCTAGCCGAGTGACAAAAGCTGCCAAAATTTATGGGGAATGGGTCAAAAGATCTAGTACAACATTACAAAACATGTGAAACAATTTGGATAGCCAATGGAAAAGATAATCTGGATCACTAGCTGAAGGCATTTCCAGCAACACTCAGAGATAGTGCCATTGACTGGTACTAAGAATTGGATCAAGTACATTGCACATCCTGGAGATTATTGAAGCAAGCATTTCAAGATGAGTTCAAATTCCTAATGGATGGTAGTGAGATTGTAGAAGAGATCTATAATACTAAGAAAGGGAAGAACGAGAGTGTGCGGACCTATAACCGAATATTGAAATATTCATTGGGGAAACTAGAGAGACAACCAGTGGATGGTCTGAAGAAGAGGTGGTCTATTGAAGGACTCCTTCACTCTGGAAGAAAATGAAGGTGGTACCTCCATCCTCATAAATTGAAGCATATAATTGTGTGATGGACATCGAGAGTGAAAACAAGACATCTTCCCGAGGGAAAAAAGAAAGATGATGATGAAAGTATGGGGGAGAGCAAAGATGAATCAAAAATTGTACAAGCTCTTTGTCCTGACATGTTGAGAATGATGAAAGAACTAAAATATGGCAAAGAAGGGTTGAAGGAGGTGAACGAATTGTGGTGTACCAAATGTAAAATAGAAGGTCACACAAAGGTGAACTGACCAAAGAAAATGTTTTGTGACATCTTCCAAGTTATGGGACACTCCATCAAGGAGTGCCCATACAACTTAGAAAAATGAATTTCACAGGTGTTCTTTGCACAAGGGGAACAATCAACCCCTCCAACCACACCATCAAAACCCCAAAACAATGAATCCCCTAGTGGCTATTGCAACAATCAAAGAAGCAACAATAGTACACCAAGAAGAAAAATCTAGTACGACAATAAGGGTAGACTCATGATCCAATGCCAAAAATGTAACGAATTGGGTCACTTTTTCGAGGATTTCCAGAGTGGTCAAGGTGTTGGGGGAAAGCTGAGAAAATGGTGTGGTCTTGGCGATCACGAAGACACTAACTACCCAAAGCAAAAAGGCATCAACATGCTGGAGGTAGCTAACGAAGAGGTCCTAGTAATTACAAGGGCACAAATGAAGAAATCCAATTATCCGGACCCTCATGTGGAGAAAGAGAGACTCTGAGAAGCTAGGGAAAAAGTGGAAGAGGCAATGGAAAATGAACAAAGGACTTCCAAGGTGGCTAGTACAATTTTGTAGTTCAAGTCTGAGAAGAACACAGTATAGTAGGTGCTTCACACAACTGTACCAATTAAGGTAACAAACATTTTGCAAACAATGCCTCAACTGAGAGTAGCACTCATGAATGTCATCTAGGACAATCTTTAGAAGGGTCTAATCAAGAGTATGATAGAACTGATAGGAGAGGCCACAGATTCAATGCTTCTCTATAAATGTTGGGAGGAAACCGGTCATTGTACATATGGAAATCCTGGGGAGGAAACTCTCCAACACTATCATCAACTGAGGCTTTGGGGTGAACGTACTACCAGAGGAGACATGGAAGTGCCTGGGAAAGCCAACTCTATAGCCCTTGACATTCCACTTGGTATGAGAAAACCAACATGGCATCAAACCTCTCAATACTTTAATGGCATATAAAGTTTTGATTGGCATGCAACAGTTCTTGTTAAACTTAATTGTCATCCCTTTGGAGAAAAAGGCGTACGATGCACTGTTGGGATGAGGATGGATGATTGCTGCCAAGGAAAACCATAGTTGGAAGAGGAACACACTTTCTATCGAGAGCCATGGGAAGAAGTACGCTATTGATTTGAAGAAACAGGTGGTCAGTGAAGAACTGGTGTCTTTTGGATCAAGGTCGAATGAAGGATCAGATGTCGAGGAAGAAAGGAAGATGATGGAGCCGAATTATGAGGGTGTACTTGAAATTGGAAGTTTCTTGGGGGATGAGACCAATTCATTGAATGGGATATTTCACTGGAAAATGGAGGATTATGAAGTATTTCACCCAGATTGCAACATGTTACAGATCAAAGAAGGGGGAGAGGAAGAAGATAATGGCTCAACCAATTAGACATTTCTGGTAGAGTATGGTGAGTATAAGGAAGGCATGGCAGAATTGGACGAGATTCCAGCCCATAAGTTTGAATGAGACAAACTCATCAAGTACGAGGAATCGACACTAAAGAAGTAAACCTCGGTGAACAAGAAAACCCTATAGAGATTCTCATCGGTGATGGCTGGGACCCCATAATAAAGGTGGTGACATTTAAAATATTCATGGAATATAAAGATTCCTTCTCCTAGACATACAAGGAACTGAAGGGCATACCACTAGAGTTGTGCATACATAGGATCCCTCTCATACTGAGAGCCCAACTCGTACGGAAGAGACCTTATAGAATGAATAAAAAATTATGTTTCCAAAGCATAGGACAAAATTGAGAAGATGCTAGAAGCAGGAATTATTTTCAAATTGGAAGTTAGCAACTGGGTGTCACCGATTGTCATTTCCCTAAAGAAGGAATCAAAGTAGATCAGAATATGTGTCAACTTTCAGTGCTTGAATGCAGTGACTATCAAAGACTCATTTCCAATCCCCTTCACTAACACAATTCTTGAAGAGTTCATTGGGCATGAGATATACTCGTTCTTGGATGGGTTCTCTAGATACAACCAAATCAGTATTGTTGAGGAAGACAAGTTGAAGACAACTTTCTTCGTCTAGGATAGGGTGTACGCATACAACCGGTTGCCATTCGGGTTGTGTAATGTGCTAACCACATTTCAAAGGATAATATAACCCATCTTCAACAAAATGTTAGTAGGCAACTTCAAAGCCTTCCTCAATGACTAGTCAATCTACAATGACAAGGAGGAGCATTTGAAGGCCCTCATAGAGTGCATGGAGAGGTGTAGAGTAGCCCACCTCGCATTGAACCCCAAGAAATGTAGATTCATGGTATCGCAAGGGAAATTATTGGGACATATTGTGTCCAAGGCTAGACTAAAAACCAACCTAGACAAAGTAAGAGTGATTGTATAGATGGAGGCCCCAAATAATATCACTAGCATCAAGTCCTTCCTCAAGAACATAGGGTACTACTGGAGGTTTATCAAAAAATTTGCACAAGTGTCTTACCCTTTCGACCTACTAATGAGGAAGGGACAACCCTTCATATAGGTGAAAGAACAAGAGAAGGCATTCAATGAACTAAAGGACCAGATGATTAGTTCACCCATATTGGCATGTATCCTGAATGGAACAAGGAGTTCCACGTACATGTCGATGCCTCCAACTTCACCATTAGAGCAAAAATGGCTCAAATGCGAGTACACGGGTTGTCCCACCCAGTATTTTTTGCAAGTCGACTACTTTCAAAAGTAGAGAAAAACTATAGTACAACCAAATGTGAAGCATTGGGGATGGTTAACTTGGTACAAAAATTTAGGCATTACCTCTTAGCAACGCCGTTCACATTTTATGTGGACTACCAAGCCCTAATGTATTTGGTGAATAAGCCAATAATTCAAGGGAGAGTGAGTAGGTTCCTACTATTTCTCCAAGAGTTCACATTCACTATCATCATATGTCTAGGGAGGAGCCATGTGATCACTGACTAGTTGTCAAGGATCCGGTAGGGCGAACCTGCTGAAGGAGGAGTGAATGAATATTTTTTGGATGCGCACCTATTTAAAATTGTAGTGCTCGCTTCATGGTATGAAAAGATTGGAGAATACTTGTCTACATCCACATTCCTGAAGGAAATTCCACCAGCAGAGAGGAGGAAACTCATACTGAAGAGTAAAAAAATACAGCTAATTAATGGATTGTTGTATAAGATGGGATCATAACAAATCCAAAGATGTGTAATAGATGAGGAGATACCAAGTGTACTGAAAGAGGCACATCAAGGTCTAGTTGGAGGTCACATGGGTCTCGATGCCACAGGTAGAAAAATTCTCTTGGCGGGCGTATGGTGTCAAACGATGCACACAGATTCTTGGGAGTGGGTGTTAGGCTGCGACACCTACCAAAGGGTAGGAAAATTGTTGAAGCAAGACTTTATGCCCTTGTATCTATCCCAACCTTAGGAGTTGTTTCAATGTTGGGGACTGGATTTTATTGGGCCATTGAAGGTGAGTCAATCACATCAATGTTGATACATTGTTGTTACTACAAAATATCTGACAAAGTGGGTCGAGGCTCAAGCATTACTGGATAACACAACATAGAGTATAGCGAGATTCATTTATGAATAGATAGTGACACGGTATGGGATTCATATATATTAGGAGTGATCATGGGGGACATTTTGTCAACCACACCATTTAGTTCATGACAACGGAGTTTCATATATTCCACAACTAATAAAGTCCATACTACCCATGAACCAACGACCAAGTCAAGTCCATGAACAAGGTGTTGGTATCATTCATAAGTCATGTGGTGTAGAGGAAGTTGATTGGGAGGAGAGACTACCAGTCGTCCTATGGGCATATCGTATGATGTACAAGGTGACAATTGGACACACATCTTTCCAATTGATGTGTAGTCAAGAAGTGGTGGTACCAATGGAGCACATGGTGTCGAGCTTAAAGATAGCTGTGGAGAACCAACTAGGAGATATGGAGAGTCTGAACAAAATATTGTACCAACTTAGCAAACTTGATGAACAAATAATAATGGCACAATGGGAAATTGAAAATATGCAATCGAGAAGAAAATAATAGCATGACAAACATCTCCAGTGAATGAATTTCCTGCCAGGAAAGTTGGTTTTTAAATGTAATGGTCATAATGAAATCAAGCTGTGGAAGTTCAAAGTTCATTGGTTAGCACCCTTTAAAATCTGAGAGGTTTGCGACAATGGTTCTATAAATCTAGAAAACTTGCATGGGTCACTACTACTAGAAGCAATCAATAGATTGAAATTGAAGTTATATCAAGAGAGAGGAAAATAAAGATACGATAAGCATCAATATGCTCGGCTACACTACCAAGGAGGACTGGCTTGTGCAGGAGGAGACCATGAGAGAGAAATACTGGGCTTGGGAGGCCTCAAGTACACAATAGAAGGAGTTTAGGTGGAATTAGTGAGAGACCAGATTATCGAAGAAAGATTGGCAGAGAAAAGAGAGGAAGGCATTGCAGTACCTCGGGTGCATAAGCATCTAACAAACATAGTATATGGAACACCGACTCTCTGGAGGAGAGTGCACGACCACTGGAAATTTGTGGACTGCTATGAAGGAATAAAGAAGGGTTACCTGGCCAAAGAGTTGGACAAAGAGGCTCAAAAGGAAAAAGAAGAACAAGTGGCCAAAGAACTAAGCAAGCACATTGACGAAGAAGTAGAAGAGTGGGATGATAAAAAATGGGAGGCTTACACTAAGAATATGGCCCCTTGTTTGAAGATAGACATAATGACTCAGAACATGTTCGTATCTCATGTGGATGTATAGATAGAAGACTTATTCAAGAAAATGAGAAGAGAGAGAAGGAAGGTGTGGAGGGTGGGGAGGATAGCAATGAAGGAGGGACTTTGGTGGGGTGATAACCAACCCATCTAGACCACCAAAATTAGATGGAGAGGATGTAACTTGGTACTAGAAATATGGCAGTCAGTACGTGGATGACAGTTTCAAAGGCATAGGCCTAGCACCATTGGTGGACAAATGGCTCAACGTCAAGTTCATGGGTACCTATTGTGAGCATGAATGCTACTAGAGTCCTCTATACACCTGCAAATAGCACTATGCATTGGAGTTGAAGGTTCAGGAAGGCGACGAAGAGATAGGTGTAAAAGGAAAAAAAATCAATAAGAAAGAAATAATAGAAAAAAGCAAAAACTAGGAGAGAGAAAAAAGACAAAGGAGAGAAAATAAAGACAAGGACAAGAAGACAGAGGAGAGAGAGAAAAGATAGAAGAGAGAAAATAAAGACAAGGAAAAGAAGATGGAGGAGAGAGAAAAAAGACAGAGGAGAGAGAAAATAAAAACAAAGAAGAGAAAAGTGATGGAGAGAGAAAAAAGATGGAGGAGAGAGAAAGAGAAAAAGGAGACAAAAGAGAAAAGAATAAAAAATTCAAAAGAAAGGAGATTAAAGAATTCAAAAATATTAATATGAAAAGTATTAGAATTGCTAATGCTCTTATATACACAAAAGGGAAAATTGTATGCCATATTAGACAAAATACTGTATGACCTAATCAAAATTTTGTATGAATTGCCAAGGATAAAGAAAAAGACCAAAAAAATCAAAGTCATCACGAGGTGAAAAGTACAAAAGTTCGACAGGAGGAGATATAAAGGTGATGAGAGAAGGAGCTAGAGGAAATTCAAAGGAGAGAAATCCCACATGAGTCAATAAAGGAGTCATATAATTTAGAGTAAACTAGAAGAAGGTACGAGGAAAGTAGAGGGAAAGCTCCAAGCAAGAGAAAAAGACCACAAGGGTCATACAAGTATTGAGAAGAAGAGTCATTCTAAAATCCATCTAGAGAGGTGTCATACAAAAGATTACAGCAGGAAGAGTCATACGAAATTCAATCTAGAGAGTTCTGAATGTCGTATGCTACTTCATTTTAAGTGTCGTACGAACATTGAAGATTGTACGAGGGATTGGAGGAGAGAATTTTTTTCACAAGTCAGACAAAGTCATGCAAAGCCTACAAAAGGAGGAGGTCGTACAAAAAGTGGAACTAAGGCATGCCATATGAAATTTTCATGATTTAAAGTCTAGCATACAAATAAACAAATTGTGGAGAGCCGTACAAATTAAGAGTTTGAGGAAAGCCATACAAAGTGATAATCTAGAGAAGGCATCAAGCCATATCTATGTCATTTGGTAGCCGGCTATAACAAGCATGGCCACCAGTCTATAATTAAATTTAGGGGTTACGAGGTGATAGTGTGGTATGGCACTCCTGAATTTATAATGGTTTTTAGAATCCCTTCTCAAGGGCTTGCACCAACAAAACTATCAAGAAAGATGTTGACGTAGAAAAAGGAGGCCCTCATTACCAAGGTTTATAGGTCCAATTTGACATAGGAGGAGAAAGATACCATCTGGGGTGCTGGCAATATAGGTTTGAGGAAGAACTTCCTTGGAAATGATGAGTGGAAGTGTGTTCTTGATTTAATCAAAAGCGGACTTACAAGAGCAAGTAGGGCATCAAATATTGTGGTGTGGAGGATTGGGATGATGATTGGTTTGGTGACTAGTAATGTGTACAATTGGGTGGGTGGGATTTTAGAGTGGATGAGGGACTTTAGGAGCCTTCAACACAAAGCATGTTACATGACACAACATGCTATAGGTTTGTTGCTAGATGCAATCCATTGACAAGTTCCTACTATCCATTGGGAGGCATTACAACTGTTGGGAGAGATTGATGACGGGTGGCCTACTGTATTCTACTGGGCCAATCTTGGCATACAGAGCATGAGAGATGAAGCACAATAGGTCACACCATCAACAAAGAGGAGATGATAGATGGTTATGTAGAGCCCGAGCAAGGAGGAGGAGGAAAAACATGAGGAAGAATACAATGGAGAGGGTGACACCATAGAGGATGCATCGATTGATGTGTCATCGAACGAGGATGAGGAGATGGGCGTAGATGTGGTCTCAATATCCAGGGAGGTCGGGTCTCAAGAGGTGGAGGAGGAAATCATCGTCAACATAGTGAATGTGCCCCAACAGGCCATTCCTATAGTTCCCCCACCGGTAGTACAAGGGATGCCAGCACTGTCCACACCAGTAGTAGCATCCATGTCAACATCTACGCCAGCAGTAGTGGGTGTCCGTGAGGAAGAAAATGAGGAGGATGATGACGTTGTGGATGCCTAGCTTGACGGGATGGGTGAACAGGTATAGAACCCTCCGCCATCTCGAGGCATGGCCAAAGAACCAACTCACATATCTATGCAGGACACTACATAGCCAAGCACTCAAAAGAGTGCCCAACTAGAGTTGAGTGTGCAACTGGCCACCCAGCCAGTGAGCACACAAGAGTGTATGCAGTTTCCAGGAACACAACCACCCTTGAGCTCTTCGGATACATAGCAGCCCATGAGCACTTGACCCAGCACCTAGCCAGGTGAGCAGCAAGGGGGCATGTTATTTGGCTAAATAGTAGTAGTTGGCTCACAAGTACTGCTAGATCATTACCATTTGGTGACACGAGAAGGAGTATGGATGACCCCTCCATCAAGCCATGTAGTTGCTTCATCCTCACAGTCAAGGTGACAGAGATGGAGACAGCCTGAAGAGGTAGCATCAAGTAGAGATGAGTTAGAAGGACCGGTACAAATGAAATTGATAGATCCCCATGACCCAATCGGCACCTTGCATAGGTACATTGGAGAGTTGAGTGTCATGGGTAGGAAGATATAGGATTTGAGTGCCATGGGTCACCATATGCAAGAGAAAAGTGAAGTAAGTCAACAACTCATCACACGAATCAATCCCTTGCTAGCACAGGAGGCAGAATGCATTTTGGCATTCATGTAGATGGGATGCGAGAGGGAATTCTTCAAGTGCTTCACAACAAAGGGTTGTCCCAATGTGTCAAAACTTGATGAGATGACAGTTTCCTAGCAGCCAAGTTGACTATCAGTGGCAAGAAGGCACGACAGAGTTCTCATGGTGCTCCATGGTATGGAGTGATGCTACATAGATATCTACTTTTGTGGTGCCAGCAATCACTTCTCATCAATGAGAGGGAAGGTGAGAGATACAAGGCCTTGGCATAGGTATCCCAGTGTTGTACAAATTTGGTAGAGCAGATCCACAAGTCACAAGAGCAACTAGCTCAAGTGACGGTCGAGTGGGCACGCACTTGGCAATAAAGGAGGAAGAGTTGGCAAAGAAAGATAGGCAATTGGTGGAGAGGGATAACCAGTTGGTAGAGAAGGATAGGGATTTGGCAGAGAGAGCTTCTCAGCTAGAAGAAAAGGACAAAGACTTGGCAATAACAAAAGAAGAGTTAGCAGTAGGCCAAGCCAAACTCGTTGAAGTAGTCAATATGGTGAAGCTAGCCCACGAGTGGTAGAAGGCGGCCAACCAAAAACTTCAACACTTGCAGCAACAATCCACAACAACTCCCTCTTAATCTATACACCTAGGGATGCACCCTCTTCCCCACTCTTCTTAATTCCCCTTCTATTCCAGTTTTCATTTTGAGTCATCTAGAAGATGACTACTTGTTGGGGGGGATGATGTAGTTGACCAAAATGTAATTAGTCATCTAGGAATAAAGAAATAAGAAATAAGACTTAGTTAGTTTGATAATTAATGTAAGTGTTTGGTTGTGTTAGTTAGTAGTTAGTGGTTCAAGAATTAGTTAATGAGAGAATAATTAATGTAATGAAATGATGTGACGGTCAGTCTTCAACCATTGTCTGCACACTATATGTATCATGAGTCATGAATTTAATGTCATGTTATTGTTGTGGCTATGATTGTCTTGAAATACTTGTACTGGCATCTGTTCGATAAATAAAGGCAACAGTGATTATTTTATTTTTTACATTCTAGTACATTATTATGTTCTGTCAATTACTCTCATTTATTCATTGTGTTTGTTGGTATTCAATCTATGAGTAAACAATCGCCGTCTCTCATAAAGTCTCAGTGGATCATAGACTTGTTGGATCTTTTGAAGAAATCATCAAAATCAATGGTCAAACATCTTATTTATCCTATCTTCTCTCTATGCTAACTAGGTATCATGAAAGTCAACAAAAACATCATCACTACATCCATCTTGCATCCACAAATCATCAGCATATATGCATCTTGCATTATCATAGCATATCATAAAATATCCATCATGCATTATCATTTAAGTTGTGTTGAATAATATAGATTTTTTATTCTAAGCATCTTAAATCATTGCATACATATCAAAAAAATACATCACATTATCATATCATAAACATAAACATTTGCATTATCCATCCATACATCCACATGCATGTTGGATGTTGTGGATGTGTTGCTGATATGTGGTTGGCATTGATGTCAACACTATTAGCATTTGGTGTATTGAAGGTTGTATCTGTCGAGGATATTGAGAAAATTGTAAAAGAAAGTCTTCTAGGTTCCCAGTGGAACTGTGTAGGTCATGAAGGCATCTTGTTCTGTATGTTGAAGATCAGATTCTATTGACTAAAGGGTTTATTCTTGAGAGTATCTAGATCATCTACAGGAAGTTTTAGAGGTCCGCATATAGATTTGATCATGTTGTGGTCTGACAGTATTTATGTGGTCTCTCTCAGCATTCCTGAGTGAAGATTGTGTGATTCTAGTAATTCTAGTTGTTGCGGATGGTTCTTTGTTGTTTCTTGGTGTTCTTGGATGTCTCTAGATCATTCTCTATCTTTGTGGTACATCCACATTGTTCGGTGTGCTAGTGGTTGAGGATTTTTCTTTGTATGTTTGATTTTCCATGTTCTTGGCTGACACGATGGTGGTAACATGTTGTGGATCCTTGAAAATTAAAATTTTAATGTTTGGTGTGCTCGTGAATATTGTTTTGGGTCGCATCATTATTTTGGCTGATGGTATTTTGATCCACAATGAAAATTTAATTGTAAATTTGGGCCAACATTGCAAATATGTTTTATTTTTCTGGCTGACTAAGTTGTTGATGTAATCTCATGTAGTGGATATATAAGAGTGATTGTTCCATCAGTGCAAAGTGTACTTTGTGTGCTGGGTGTGCTCCTATGTGAATATGTGTGAATATCATTCGATTGCAAAGAAAAGTGTGAAGAAGATCGAGCGAAGTGTAAAGTAGTTTAAGTGAGAAATGAAGGAGTTTTTTGTGCTTAATTGGAACTATAATCAGGCTTGTGCAAAATCTATTTTCTTAGATTTTACCCTTTGGATTTAATACTATTATGTATTGTTGGGAAGTGAGCTATGCAATGGCCCGGCAGTGAGCTCTGGGCTGATGTTCCTGAATGCATGTGAATTCCCCTTTATTGTTTTCATTATACTTTTAATAGGGTATAATATTGTGGACTAACATCCATCGTCGTTTTTCCCCTAATAGGGTTTCCATGTAAAAAATATTGGTGTTCTTTGTCTCTCTGATGTGTTAATTGCTTATGGTTAATTGCTTATTCATCAGATCTGAGATTAAGTTAAGTAAAGTTTGAAAAAAGTTTATTATTTTGTGACAACTGATTCACCCCCCTCTCATTTGTCTTTCCTTGTTTTGCCAACAATTAGTATCAGAGCAGGTTCCTTTGAAGAAGTCTAAAAGCTTGAGGTGATCCAACATGGAAACATACAAGAAGGACAGTCCTAGATTTGATGGAACTAACTACTCACTGTGGAAAGTCAGGATGCAATGTCATCTAAGGTGTATTGGTGAAGCTTTCTAGAAGATTACAAAAGATCCATATGTTATTCCTCAAAATGGTCCCTCCACTACTAATTAGATCAAAGATGTTGAAACAATATCAGGGCTATTGAAGCTTTGGTGAGTGCTCTAATAGATTCAGAGATGCAAATGTGATAGGATTGAAGATAGCTCATGAGATTTGGATGAAGCTAGAAACTTTGTACGAAGGAGATGTACAAGTGAAGATGGCTAAGCTCGAAAGTTTGAAAGGAAAGTATGAGAATTTGAAGATGGGTGAAGATGAAAATATCACTTCTTTTATGCAAAGAGTAAATGAAATAGTGATGGGTATTAGATGTGTCGGTTGTTCTCTCGACGAGGATGAAATTGTGGCTAAGATACTCAAATCCTTTCCTCCCTGATACAAAGTGAAGGCTCACACCATTGAAGAGATCAAATCAGTAACAAAGATGACAAGAGAGATGTTGGTTGGCAAGCTTTCTTCTTTTGAATTAAGTGAATTTGGTGAATTTGTTCCAAAGACTGAATCTGCATTCAAGCATTCAAGGCTACTGTATCTAGAAGTAACAACCAAAGATATGGTTTGGGAGAGTGTTCCAAGAAGATATCCAAGTATGATGAAGAACTAAAACAGCTTGAAGATAAAGAAATAGAGGTAGAAGAATTGGAAGCACTAATTGTAAAGAAAGAAGGCTGAGGAAAAGGTAAGTATGGAGTGTTTCCTATTAAATGTTTTTCTCATAGTAAAATAGGTCATTTTGCATGAAGATGTCCTAAAAGAGTTTCTAGATCTAAGCCTAACAATTCTAGATTCCAAAAGAAATTTTATTTTGCTGAAGGAGTGACTGATGATGAGTCTGATAAAGATAATGTAAATGAAGATGAATGGGTTTTCATTGCTACCATTGAAAATAGTCCTATGGCTACTAAATCTGCTAAAGATGAGAAAGATCTTGCAGTCCGAGTTGAAGAAAAGGATGAGTGGGTTATTGACAGTGGATGCTCACATCATATGACTAGTGATAAAAACAAATTTAAAAGTCTAGAGAAGTATGATGGTGGTGTTGTAAGATTTGGAGACAACAACGCTGGTGTGATCTGTGGCAAAGGTTCTATTTTCCTTGGTGGTAAGGATAACACTGATGATGTTCTTTATGTTGAAGTCCTGAAGAACAATCTTTTGAGTGTTGGATAGATGGTGGACAAAGGCTATGATCTGCAATTCAAATATGGAAGATGCAAGATACATGGAAGTTCTGGCAATATGATTGCTATAGGTAGAAATACAAAAGGTAATATTTTTCACCTGAATAATGCTAGTGGGAGTTGTTTAATTGCTCAAGTAGATGAAAGTTGGTTGTTGCATAGGAGGTTGTGTCATGTAAATTTTTATAACATTGTCAAGGTAAGTTCCACTCAAGCAGTAAGAGATCTACCTAAGTTAGTGAAGCCTACTAACACAATTTGTAAGGAGTGTCAGATGGGTAAATAGACTAGAGTCTCCTTCTAGAGCAAAAAGTTTCATTCAAATGATTTGTTGGAGCTGCTACATACTAACCTCTGTGGTCCCTCCAGAGTCAGAAGTATTCATGGAGAAAGGTACTTTATGTTGATTATTGATGATTACTTTAGAATGATATGTGCTTCCTTCTTAAGAGAAAAATGAGAAGCATTGGAAAAGTTCAAAAGTTTCAAGGCTATGGAAAAGAATGAGAAAGGTCTAAAAATAAAGTGTCTAATATCTGACAGAGGTGGTGAGTTCACCTCCAGGGAGTTCAACTCTTTTTGTGAAGAACATGGAATTAGAAGACAGTTATCTGCTCCCCAAACCCCTCAACATAATGGAGTTGCAGAGAGAAAGAATAGAACAATTTTGGATGTTGCTAGAACAATGATGATAGAAGGAAATGTGCCCCAGATCTATTGGAGTGAAGTTGTAACCACTAATGTGTATACTTTAAACCAGGTAAATGTTAATGGTAATTCTTGAAAGACCCCTTTTTGATCTATGGTTTGGTTATAAGCCTACTGTTAAATATTTCAAGATCTTTGGAAGAAAATGTTATATCAAGAGAGATGATGATATAGGAAAGTTTGATGCAAGAAGTGATGAAGGAATATTTTTAGGTTACTCTACTAAAATCAAGGCCTGCCAGTGCTATAACAGAAGACTGAGAAAGATGGTTGAGAGTGAAAATGTCAGAGTTGATGAGGACTCAACCAAATCATCCAGATATTATGGTTATGATTCAGATGGAGACAATACAATCCAAGGGAAGAAATCTCAAACTCAGAATCAACTTCATATTATTCCATATGTTCCGGTAAATCAAGTAAGTCAGGAAGCATAGACAAGTGCAAGTGTAGAAGAAAGATCGGAAGAACCAGAAGCTCGTGAAAGTCCCAAAACTCCAAGGTATGTAAAGCTAAATCATTTTGAAAGTAAAATTATAGGAGATAAGAATAAAGGAGTGCAAACCGGAAGAAAGATTGCAGAAGAGTATTGCTTGATTTCCAAGATTGAACCTAAAAATGTCACTGAAGCCTGCCAAGATGAACACTAGATGGAAGCTATGAAGGAAGAGCTGACACAAATTGAAAAGAATGACACATGGACACTGGTTCCCATAGCTAAAGACAAAAATGTGATTGGTACTAAATGGGTGTTTTGGAACAACCTAAATGAACAAGGTGAAGTGGTTTGGAATAAAGCAAGACCGGTATGTAAAGGGTATTCTCAAATGGAAGGTGTTGATTTTGAAGAAACTTTTTCCCCTATTGCTAGAATTGAAGTTGTTATATTATTTCTTGCTTATGTTGCATACAAGAACTATAAAGTCTATCAAATGGATGTGAAGTTAGCATTTCTGAATGGAGAACTAGAAGAATTATACATTGAACAGACGGATGGATTTTAGCCAACTGACAAGGAAGATATGGTTTTCTGATTAAAGAAAGCTCTATATGGACTTAAGCAAGCCCCCAAATCCTGGTATGCTAGATTGGAAAAATACTTACTGAAGCTTGGATTCAATAAAGGTACTACTGATATCAACTTATATTTCAAATTGGATCATGATAAAGAGTTAATTATAGAAGTTTTTGTTGATGACATCATTTTTGGAGGAAATGAAAATCTATGTATGAAGTTTGCTAGTGAGATGAAGGATGAATTTGAGATGAGTATGATTGGAGAGATGAAGTTCTTTCTAGGATTGCAAGTTACCTAGTTAGACAAGGGAATTTTCATATCTCGGTCCAAATATGTGAGAGAACTACTAAAGAAATTTGGGATGGAAGAATCAAAGCTTGTTGGTACTCCCATGGTAACTGGATGCAAGATAAGACAAAATGATGATTCTCCTAAGGTGAATCAAACTAGATATAGGTCAATGATTGGTGGATTTCTCTATTTAACACAAACTAGACGAATATTGCATGAATGTTGTATGTATGGTTGCTAGATTTTAGGCTGGTCAAAAAGAATCACATGTGATTGTTGTTAAGAGAATCTTCAAATATCTGAAGAATAGTTGACTTTGGACTTTGATATCCAAAGGATGATATTCACTTTAGTGCATATATGCTCGATGTAGTGGAGATGTAGATGACAAAGAAAGTACTGAGTGGTGAGTGCTGCTTCCTAGGGAAAAGTTGGTGTCTTGGTTGATCAAAGGGTAATTCCATTTCTCTATCTACTGTAGGCGAATATATTGTTCTTTCAAATAATTATACTCAAGTGATATATGGATGAAATAAATGTTGAAATATATCAAGGTGATATGTAGAGCCTATTGCCATATCTTTGTGGCAATTCAAGTGCAATAAAATATTTCAAAGAATGCGATGCTCCTAAGACTAAACATATATCCGAAATCCAAAGTTTCACTGGCCAGGGGAGAGTGAGATAGAGAAAAGAAATCCAGTTAGGGTATAATGTTTCCTACCAAAGAACAGATTGCAGACATATTTACTAATATGTTGCCAAAGGATACTTTTGAGTATCTCAGAGCAATGTTAGGGGTGATTACCCCTCCTGATAAGAACTAAAAGATGCATTTACTTGCATCAATCCGTGAGCTACATTTCTATATTTTGATCTGGATTGATGTTTCTATGGCTGCTACTCAGGGGGAGTAGTCAGATGTGTAGATATGTGGTTCAGAGCATGTATATGGAAAGGTCATGGTTACCTTTTCCATTGATGTCAAAGGGGGAGAAGTGCAATGTGAAAAATATTCCTAGGAGAAGAGCCTTGTGGGAGAAAAGTAGTTAAGAAGCAAGTGTGTTGGGTTGATGGTATTTTCACATCATGTGTTGCCATCAATGCCAAAGGGGGAGATTGTTGGATGTTGTGGATGTGTTGTTGATATGTGGTTGTCATTGATGTCAACACTATTAAAATTTGGTGTATTGAAGGTTGTATATGTCGAGGATATTGAGAAAATTGTAAAAGAAAGTGTTCCAGGTTCCCAGTGGAACTGTGTAGGTCATGAAGGTGTCTTGTTCTGTACATTGAAGATCAGCTGCTATGGGCTAAAGGGATTATTCTTGAGAATATCTAGATCATCTACCTGAAGTTTCAGAGGTCCGCATATAGATTTGATCGTGTTGTGGTCTAACAATATTTATGTGGTGTTTGTCAACATTCATGAGTGAAGATTGTGTGATTCTGGTAATTATAGTTATTGCGGATGTTTCTTTGTTGTTTCTTGGTGTTTGTGGATGTCTCTAGATTTTTCTCTATCTTTGTGGTATGTCCACATTGTTCGGTGTGCTAGTGGTTGAATATTTTTCTCTATATGCTCATTTTTTTATGTTCTTGGCCGACATGATGGTGGTAACGTGTTGTGGATCCTTGAAAAGTAAAATTTGAATGTTTGGCACACTTGTGAATATTTTTTTGGCTTGCATCATTGTTTTGGTCGATGGAATTTTGATCCACATTGAAAATTTAATTGTAAATTTGGGCCAACATTGCAAATATGTTTTATTTTTCTGGTCGACTAAGTTGTTGATGTAATCTCATGTAGCAGATATATAAGAGCGATTGTTTCATTGGTGCAAAGTGTGCTTTGTTTTCTAGGTGTGATCCTATGTGTGTATGTGTGAATATCATTTGATTGCATAGTAGAGTGTGAAGAAGATCGAGTGAAGTGTGAAGTAGTTTGAGTGAAAAGAGAAGGATTTTTCTATGCTTAATTGGAACTGTAATCAGGCTTGTGCATAAGCTATTTTCTCAGTTCGTAACCTCTAGATTTAATCCTATTATGTATTGTTGGGTAGTGAGCCCCTTCTGTAACTGAGTAGTGAGCTCTAGGCAGTGTTCCTGAATGCATGTGCATTCCCCTTTATTGTTTTCATTAAACTTTTAACAGGGTATAATATTGTGGACTAACATCCACCATGGTTTTTCACCTAATAGGGTCTCCACATAAAGAATATTGGTGTTCTCTGTCTCTCTAATGTGTTAATTGCTTATGGTTAATTTCTTATTCATCAAATCTGAGATTAAGTTAAGTTTGAAAAAGTTTATTATTTTGTGACAACTGATTCACCCCCCCTCTCAATTGTCTGTCCTTGTTTTTCCAACAATGCATACATCATCACATCATAAATTGCATAGAAAAGAACACAAAAATAAGTGTATCCACATCATTTGCATACACATCACATAAGCATATCATATCATCCATCCCATGTAATATTATATGAAAAAATACTAAAAAAGAATAAAACATTACATCCATTCCATATCATTACATCACATATCATCACATCATAGATTATCATTACATATTGCATAAATAAAGGGGAAATGCATCCATCACATCAAATGCATCCATACATTCATAAGCATAATATAAAATCAACACATCATCATGTCAAATCCATATCATCCATATATATATAAAAAAAAATGGTGACTTCCATAATACAGTATCTGAGTCAGTGTATGTATATCGATCAAAAGTAAAATATCCATGAGGCTATCAAAAAGGATCCCATGAATGTATCTTTGCATCAAGAATCGGGCAATAATCAAAAAGTGTCTATACAAGCAAGCTAGCCTTGATGGTTGCTCCCCTCACCAGGATATCTCTCTAACTGGTCCTTGGCCCAGGGATGTGCCCCACTCCTCTGTGAATGATCTGGTTGCCTAATTTCTACAAGTACATCCCACTGATAGTTCATATGATAATAAGTAGCCTCAATAACAGCCTCTCGGTACAATTGGGTAGACATTATCCATCCCTGAGCTACAACTGCCATAGACTCTAGTTATTGGTGTCGCCTGACCTCTTGTGCTAACTACATATCAATAGTCTACCTGAGCTGACACTTTTGGTCCCTCTTTGTTGTCAGTGCCTATACCTACTACCTGGCCTAGGCTCTCTCAATAATGATAACCAAAATTTGTTGGTGATCCTAATCTCTCTCACCCATCACCACCTTCAACTACTGCTGCAACTATTGTATATGTGCATCACGAGGATGTGGCCCCAGTGATGGCTACTGAGGAGGTTGCTGGTGCACTAGTGGTGCACCCGAGACCTGTCCATCATCATGCTATCCATCTTGGCCATCGTATCCTCTACCCCTACCATCTAGACCTCTTCCCTATCCTCTACCATGTTCATCATCTGGCTATCCTCTGCCTCTGCTTGCACCCCTCCCTCTTGGCCTCTCTCATGGAGGTACACCCACTGGATATGTAAATTGAGGAGGGGGTACAAACAATGCATCATAAGTAGGAATCATCTGTGCATCTTCCTATCCCTAACCATAGGCCCATGGACTAACAACCAACTTTCGAAAGCCCTCTACAACCTTGTGGGTTGGGATCATATGTCCCCATGTTTTCTCTCGAGCTGACTTGGAAAAGATGGTGGTATACTAATCATCAGGCCTATCCTGCCTCTTGCCAAATTTTTTGGAAACCCTATCACACAAGTACCTCTTGATCATCATGTACTCTTGGCCCTACAAAAACCAGGTCTGCTAAGCAAAGAATAATTGTTATATATCGTCGTACCAAGCTGGCATCTAAAGCCATGGCCACCATCTGAATACTATCATATCATCAATCACTCGACGCCAGTAGGGAATTTTAAGTTGACCCATGTGCTACAATGTAATGGCGCCCCTATATCTCCAAACAACAAGATCATTTGGCTCTACATCTTCCATCTAGACAATAGGTCAAAGCACAACAATGTGCTCCCAAGCTCGAATACGAAGCAAAGTGACCCCTGTGCCAATAGCCCTTCCATCACAGTAAACAAAGTCATGCATATCATGGTATAGAGAGGCCAACATCACTGGATCCCATGCATACTAAGTCCTCCTAAACAACATCCTGTGCCAAGCCAGACCCCATCCTGGACTGAATCCTCTACTTCATTGATGTGGAGCAACCAAACCTGAGATCATTACTGCAATAATCTGTTTGAAAGTCGATGCCCAACCTCTGTACATCTCGAGGTATATCTGGGAGTTGACCAAGACAATGTCCTCCTGGTCAAGTACCTCATGGCACACATCATAGCTAACATCAGTGTCATATATCAAGCACTCACCATGTATCAACAATCATGAAATCCGCCATACATCATCCAGTGTGATCTAAAAAAATCTAAAGTGTGCTTACTCAACTAAGTTCTTCATTTATCATATTCGAATCAGTTGCTTCACTTACTAAATCTCAAATCCATGCCAAGATCTTTAATTAATGGTTTGAATCCAGTATGCAAAATCAATCCATCAACTTACTAAGCTCACTGATTAGTTCCTTTTCACTTAACCAATTTAACTTAGTTTAAATGTGGAATAAAACATAAACCATCATAAAAAAAAACCATAAGATCAGAGACATGTTTGATTATGGAGTTCACCTCTCTAGGCTATGTCTCCAGATCTGCTCAATAAGCGTGATCAATTTTCCATTAATGTTGAACTTGCAAGCTACTTACAACATCTAGTCTTCTGACTGCGTACATAAAGTTGTCACTACACAGGAAGTTTCAAAGCCCTACAAGCACTTCCTGAATCCACACTGAACAAGTGCTTCCAACAATAACAACAAATGCAGTCCTAGTTCTTAAAGCATCAATTGAGTGTGAACTAG
>VDFB02148835.1:0-12293 GCA_007258455.2 Sequoia sempervirens | reverse complement strand
TTGTATAGAGAATGTCATTATGAGTACATCAAAATCGTCCTTTTTTCGAAATACTAAATTTTCACCAACATTCAAAAACTTCTCAAAAATAGAATCTACGAAACAATTTTTTTTGGGAAAATAAAAATATGGGTTTTAGAGGTGCTTGTGTGCTCAAGAGACTCTAATCACCCATTTTTTGAAGAAATAAGTTGTTCTTGAGAAAGATAGATTCTTTTAAAAAGTAGAAGTAGTAGAGGTAAACAAAGGCAAATTTTTTGTATCTTTTTATGAAAAAATTGAGAAATGGGATTTTTAGAGAATGTCGTTCTAAGTAGATCCAGATCATCTGTTTTTTGAAAAACTAAATTTTCACCAACATGCAAAAAACTCCTCAAAAATAGAATCTACGAAACAATTTTTTTGAGAAAAATTGAAATATGGGTTTTATAGGTCCTCGTGTGCTCAAGAAACCCTAATCGTCCATTTTTGGAAAAAATTAGTTGTTCTTGAAAAAGATAGACATTTTTGAAAAGTAGAAGTAGTAGAGGTAACATAAGCAAAAAAAATTGAATCATTTTATGTAAAATCTGAGAAATGGGTTTTTTAGAGAATGTCATTCTGAGTATACCTAGATCATCTTTTTTTCGAAAAACTTATTGTTCGCCAACTTGGAAGAACCCCCAAAAGAAAGAATCTACGAAACAATTTTTTTGGAAAAATAGAAAATATCGATTTTATAGGTGCCTGTGTGTTGAAGAGACCCAAATCTTCCCAATTTTTTTTTGTTGAGTTATAGCCCCACTTAGTAAAAAACTTGTGTTTGAGTTTTTGTGGGCCATATATCAACTTTGGTGACTACTATTGTGGATTACATTGTAGTTGTGCATTGTATACGCGTATTTTCAATCGCATTTTTCGAACCTTCATTTTTCGTTGAATTATAGCCGCACTTAGGAAACTGCACGTGTTTGAGTTTTTCGTGTGCCATTGATCAACTTGGGTAACTACGATTGTGGATTGCACTATAGTTGTTCATTTTGTATGCATATTTTCTATTGCCTTTGGCAAACCTTCTTTTTTTGTTGACATTTAGCCGAATGTAGGAAACTGCTAATGTTTGAGTTTTTTGGGCCATCGATCAGCTTTCCTCACTGTGATTGTGGATTGCACTATAGTGGTGCATAATGCACGCATATTTTTAATCACCTTTCACAAATCTTCATTTTTTGTTTAGTTATAATTTAGGAAAACGCTCATGTTTGAGTTTTCGTGGGCTATCGATCAACTTTCGTGTCTACAATTGTGGATTGCACTGTAGTTGTACATTCTATACGCCTATTTTCTATTACCTTTCGTGAACAATTTTTCGTTGAGTTATAGCTGGTGAGTACGATTGTGGATTGCACTCTAGTTGTCCATTCTATACACATATTTTCTATCACCTTTTGTAAACCGAAACCGCTCGTATTTGAGTTTTTGTAGGCCATCGATCAACTTTTGTGAATATGATTGTGAATTACACTGTAGTTGTTCATTCTAGACATGAATTTTCTATTTCCTTTCATGAACCTTCATTTTTTGTTGAGTTATAACTGCATTTAGGAAATTGCTCATGTTTGAGTTTTTGTGGGCCATCAATGAACTTTGGTAACTATGATTCTAGATTGTACTATAGTTGTACATTCAGTCCACATTTTTTAATTGCTTTTCACAAACATTCATTTTTTGTTGGGTTATACCGCATTTCGGAATCCGCTTGTGTTTGAGTTTTCATGGGCCATCGATCAGCTTTGGTGACTACGATTGTGGATTGCATTGTAGTTGTCCATTTTATACGCGTATTTTATATTGCCTTTCACGAGCCTTTGTTTCTGGTTGAGTTATAGACGCATTTAGGAAACCGCTTGTGTTTGAGTTTTTGTGGGCCATTGATCAACTTTGGTTATAATGCTTGTGGATTACACTGTAATTGTCCATTCTATACACGTATTTTCTATTGCCTTTTGTGAACCTTCATTTTTTGTTGAGTTATATTGCATTTAGGAAACCGCTCATGTTTCAAGATTTTTGAACCATCAATCAACTTTGGTCACTATGATTGTGGATTGTACAATAGTTGTGCATTTTGTATGCATATTTTTAATCATCTTTCATGAACCTTCATTTTTTGTTGAATTTTAGCCGCATTTAGGAAAATTCTTCTGTTTGAGTTTTCGTGGGCCATCGATCAAATTTGGTGAGTACGATTGCGGATTGTATTGTGGTTGTCCATTCTATATGCATATTTTCTATCGCCTTTCGGAAACCTTCATTTTTTGTTGTGTTATAGCCGCATTTAGGAAACCACTTGTGTTTGAGTTTTCATGGACCATTGATCAACTTTGGTGACTATGATTGTAGATTGCATTGTAGTTGTGCATTATGAATGCTATTTTTCTATTGCCTTTCGTGAACCTTCATTTTTTGTTTAGTTATAGCCGCATTTAGCAAACCGCTCGTGTTTGAGTTTTTGTGGGCCATAGATCAACTTTTGGTGACTATGCTTCTGGATTACACTATAGTTGCACATTCTACATGCGAATTTTCTATCACCTTTCACGATCCTTCATTTTTTGATGAGTTATAGCTGCATTTAAGAAACTGCTCGTGTTTGAGTTTTTGTGGGCCATCAATAAACTTTGGTGACTACAACTGTGGATTGTGACTATGGAAACTCAAACATGAGTGGTTCCGTAAGTTCAGCTATAACTCAACGAAAAATGAAGGTTCGCGAAAGGCGATAGAGAATACGTGTATAGAATGTACAACTATGTTTTGAGTACACCTAAATCGTCCTTTTTTCAAAAAACTATTTTTTCCGCAAAATTGAAAAACCCCTAAAAAATAGAATATACAATTTTATTTTTTTTGGAAAATAAAAATATATCGGTTTTATAGGTGCTTGTGTGCTAAAGAGACCCATATCGTATGTTTTTTGAAATTATTTGTTTTTCAAAAAGATAGATTTTTTTTGAAAAGTGGAAGCAGTAGAGGTGACAAAGGCAAGTTTTTTGCATCTTTTTATGAAAAATCTGAGAAATGGGTTTTGTAGAGAATGTTATTATTATTAGACCCATATCGTCCTTTTTTTGAAAAGATAATTTTTCACCAACATGAAAGAACTCCTCAAAAATAGAATCCACGAAATAATTTTTTTTTGAAAAATCAAAATATGGGTTTTATTGGTGCTCGTGTGCTCAAGAGACCAGATCGTTTGTTTTTGGAAAAAATGAGTTGCTGAATTTTTTTATTTTTTATTTTATACTAGAAGCAGTAGACAAAACTAATTTTTCACCAACATGCGAGAACCCCTCAAAAATAGAATCTAGGAAACAATTTTTTTTGCAAAAATAAAAAATATGGGTTTTATAGGTGCTCGTGTGCTAAAGAGTCCTAGATCGTCTGTTTTTTGAAAAAAAAAAGTTGTTTTTGAAAAAGATAGATTTTTTGAAAAGTAGTACTAGAAGTAATAGAGACAATTTTTTTTAATCTTATGACAAAAAATCTGAGAAATGGGTTTTGTAGAGAAAGTCGTTCTGAGTAAACCTAGATTGTCCTTTTTTTGAAAAACTAATATTTCACCACCATGCAAGAAGCCCTCAAAAATAGAATGTACGAAACAATTTTTTTAGGGAAAATCAAACATATGGGTTTTATAGGGACTCATGTGCTCAAGAGACCTAGATCGTTCCATTTTTGAAAAAATAAGTTATTTTGAGTAAATCCATATCATCCTTTTCTTGAGAACCTTGTTTTTTACCAAAATGCAAGAACCCCTCTAAAATAGAATCCACTAAACATTTTTTTTTCGAAAAATTGAAATATGGGTTTTATAGGTTCTCGCGTGCTCATGAAACCCTAATCGTCCATTTTTTGAAAAAATAAGTTGTTCTTGAAAAACATAGATTTTTTTGAAAAGAAATAATAGTAGAGGTAACAAAAACAATTTTTTTGAATCTTTTTATGAAAAATTTGAGAAATGGGTTTCGTAGAGAATGTCGTTCTAAGTAGACCCAGATCATCCTTTTCTCAAAAAACTAAATTTTCACCACCATGCAAAAACCCCTCAAAAATAGAATCCACGAAACAATTTTTTTCTTGGGAAAATCAAAATATGGGTTTTATAGGTGTTCGAATGCTAAAGAAACCTAGATCATCCATTTTTTTAAAAGGATAGATTTTTTTGAGAAGTAGAAGCTGTAGAGGTAACATAAGCAAGTTTTTTGAATCTTTTTATGAAAAATCTAAGATATGGGTTTTGTAAAGAATGTTGTTTTTAGTGGACCCAAATCGTCCTTTTTTCGAAAAACTAATTTTCACCAACATGCAAGAACCCCCAGAAAAATAGAATCTACAAAACATTTTTTTGGGGGAAAATTTAAAATATGGGTTTTATAAGTACTTGTGTCCTAAAGTGAACCAGATCATCCGTTTTTTGAAGAAATAAGTTGTTTTTGATAAAGATAGATTTTTTTGAGAAGTAGAAGTAGTAGAGGTAACAAAGAGAAATTTTTTGTATCTTTTTATGAAATATCTAAGAAATGGGTTTTGTAGAGAATGTCGTTCTGAGTAGACACAGATCGTCTTTTTTTCAAAAAACTAATTTTCCACCAACATGCAAGAATCCCTCAAAAATAGAATTTACGAAACATTTTTTATTGGAAAATCAAGAATATAGGTTTTATAGGTACTCGTGTGCTAAACAAAGCCAGATCGTCCATTTTTGAAGAAATAAGTTGTTCTTGAAAAAGATAGATTTTTTTTAAAGTAGAAGCAGTAGAGGTAACAAAGGCAAATTTTTTAAATTTTTTTTATGAAAAACTTAAAAAATGGGTTTTGTAGGGAATGTCGTTTTGAATAGATCCAAATCATCCTTTTTTCAAAAAACTAATTTTTCACCAACATGCAAAAACTCCTCAAAAACAAAATCTACGAAACAATTATTTTTGGGAAAATCGAAATATGGGTTTTAGAGGTGCTTGTTTGCTTAAGAGACCCTAATCGTCCATTTTTGAAAAAATTAGTTGTTTTTGAAAAAGATATGGTTTTTTGAAAGTAGAAGCAATAGAGGTAACAAAGGCAATTTTTTTGAATCTTTTTTATAAAAAATCTAGGAAATGGGTTTTGTAGAGAATGTCGTTTTGAGTAGATCCATATTGTCCATTTTTCAAAAAAAAAAAAATTCACCAACATGCAAAAATTCCTCAAAAATAGAATCTACGAAACAATTTTTTTTGGGAAAATCAAAATATAGGTTTTATAAGTGCTTGTTTGCTTAAGAGACCCTAATCATCCATTTTTGAAAAAATTAGTTGTTTTTGAAAAAGATATGGTTTTTTGAAAAGTAGAAGCAATAGAGGTAACAAAGGCAATTTTTTTGAATCTTTTTAATGAAAAATCTAGGAAATGGGTTTTGTAGAGAATGTCGTTTTGAGTAGATCCATATTGTCCATTTTTCAAAAAAATAATTTTTCACCAACATGCAAAAATTCCTCAAAAATAAAATCTACGAAACAATTTTTTTTGGGAAAATCAAAATATAGGTTTTATAAGTGCTTGTGTCCTCAAAAGACCCTAATCCTCCATTTTTTAAAAAATAAAGTTGTTTTTGAAAAAGATAGACTTTTTTGAAAAGTAGTACTAGAGGTAACAGAGGCAAATTTTTTGAATCTTTTTATGAAAAATCTTTAAAATGGGTTTTTATAGAGAATGTCATTTTGAGTAAAACCCAGACCATCTTTATTTCAAAACACTTATTTTTCACCAACTTGCAAGAACCCCTCAGAAAAAGAATCTATGAAACAATATATTTGGAAAAATTGAAAATATTGGTTTTATAGGTGCTCGTGTGCTGAAGACACCCAAATCGTCCATTTTTTGAAAATATGATTTTTTCTTGAAAAAGATAGATTTTTTTGAAAAGTAGAAGTAGTAGAGGTAATAGAGGCAAATATTTTGAATCTTTTTTATGAAAAATCTGAGAAATAGGTTTTCTAGAGAATGTCGTTTTGAATAGACCCATATCGTCCTCTTTTTGAAAAACTAATTTTTCATTAATATGCAAGAACCCCTCAAAAATAGAATCTATGATTGTATTTTTTTGGGAAAATGGAAAATATGGGTTTGATAGATGCTCATGTTGTAAAGAGACCTAGATCGTCCATTTAAAAAAAAAAAAAGTTCTTGAAAAGGATAGGTTTTTTTGAAAAGCAGAAGCAATAGAGGTAATAATAGAGGCATTTTTTTTTAATCTTTCTATGAAAAATCCTATACACATGTATGAAACCAATACTTTCTATTTTCTGAAAAAAAAATTGTTGAGTTATAGCCCCACTTAGGAAAATGCTCTTCTTTGAGTTTTTGTCTGCATTTTGGATTGCACTGTAGTTGTCCGTTTTGTATGCATATTTTCTATCACCTTTCGTGAACCTTCATTTTTTGTTGAGTTATAGCCGCATTTAGAAAACCGCTCGAGTTTGAGTTTTCGTGGGCCATCGAGCAAATTTGGTGACTACGCTTGTGGATTAGACTATAGTTGTGCATTTTATATGTGTATTTTCTATCGCCTTTTGCAAACCTTCATTTTTTGTTGAGTTATAGTTTCACTTAGGAAACCGGTCGTGTTTGAGTTTCTGTGGGCCATCAATCAACTATGGTGACTATGATTGTGGATTGCATTGTAGTTGTCAATTATGTACACATATTTTCTATCACCCCTTGTGAACCTTCGGTTCTAGTTGAGTTATAGCCACATTTAGGAAACCGCTCGTGTTTGAGTTTTCGTGGGCCATTGATCAACTTTGGTGACAATGCTTGTGTATTACAATGTAGTTGTGAATTCTATACATGTATTTTCTATTGCCTTTTGAGAACCTTCATTTTTTTGTTGAGTTATAGCCGCATTTAGGAAAACGCGAGTTTTAGTTTTCTTGGGACATCAATTGAATACGATTGTGGGTTACACTATATTTGTGCATTCCATATGTGTATTTTCTATCGCCTTTCGCGAACCTTGATTTTTTCATTGAGTTATAACCGCACTTAGGAAACCACTCATATTTGAGTTTTCATCGGCCATGGGTCAACTTTGGTGACTACAATTGTGGATTGCACTGTAGTTGTCCATTCTGTACATGTATTTTTTATCGCCTTTGACGAACCTTCATTTTTTTATGAGTTGTAACCACATTTAGGATACCGCTTGAGTTTGAGTTTTTCGTGGGCCATCAATCAACTTTCATGACTAAGCTTGTGGATTACACTATAATTGTGCATTCTATATGCATATTTTCTATCGCCTTTCGCGAACGTTCATTTTTTGTTGAGTTATAGCCACAATTAGAAAACTACTCATGTTTGAGTATTTGTAGGCCATCGATCAACTTTTGTGACTACGATTGTGGATTGTACTATAGTTGTGCATTATGTACGCATATTTTTAATCTCCTTTCATGAACCTTAATTTTTTTTTGAGTTATAGTTGTGTTTAGGAATATATTCGTGTTTGAGTTTTCGTGGGCCATCAATCAACTTTGGTGACGTTGTTTGTGGACTACACTATAGTTGTGCATTCTATACCTGTATTTTCTCTCGTGTTTCGAGAACCTTCAATTTTCGTTGAGTTATAGTTGCAGTTAGGAAACCGTTCATGTTTGAGTTTTCGTAGGCTATCGATGAACTTTGCTTACTACGATTGTGGATTGCAATATAGTTGTCCATTATGTACATGTATTTTCTTTCGCCTTTCATGATGTTCAATTTTGATTGAGATATAGTTGCACTTAGGAAACCGCTCATGTTTGAGTTTTCATAGGCCATCGATGAACTTTGCTAACTACGATTGTGGATTGCACTGTAGTTGTCCATTCTATACATGTATTTTCTTTCAGCTTTCGTGACCTTCAATTTTCATTGAGTTATACTTGCACTTAGGAAACTGCTCATGTTTGAGTTTTCGTAGGCCATCGATGAACTTTGCTAACTATGATTGTGGATTGCACTGTAGTTGTCTGTTCTATACGTGTATTTTCTATTGCCTTTCATGAACCTTCATTTTTTGTTTAGTTATAGCGGCATTTAGGAAACCGCTCATGTTTGATTTTTCGTGGGCCAACAATCAACTTTGGTAACTACGCTTGTGGATTACACTATAGAAGCATTCTATACGTGTATTTTCTATCACCTTTTGTGAACATTCATTTTTTATTGAGTTATAGCTGCCTTTCGGAAACCGCTCGTGTTTGAGTTTTCGTGGGCCATCAATCAACTTTGGTGACTACGATTCAGGATTGCAATGTAGTTGTCCATTCTGTACAGATATTTTCTATTGCCTTTTGCGAACCTTCATTTTTTGTTGAGTTATAGCCGCATTTGGAAAATACGCGTGCAATCCACAATCGTAGTCACCAAAGTTGATCGATGGTTCATGAAAACTGAAAAAAGAGCGGTTTCCTAAGTGTAGTTATAACTCAACAAAAAATGAAGGTTCGTGAATGGTCATAGAAAATACGCTTATAGAATGCACGGCTACAGTGTAATCCACAATCGTAGTCACTAAAGTTGATCGATGGCCCATGAAAACTCAAACATGAGTGTTTTCCTAAATGCGACTATAACTCAACAAAAAACTGAAGGTTCGCGAAATGCAATTAAAAATATGCGAACAAAATGCACAACTACAGTAAAATCCAGAGTCATAGTCCCCAAAGTTGATTGATGGCCTAAAAAAACTCAAATACGATCAGTTTCCTAAATAAGATTATAACTCAACAAAAAAGGAAGGTTCACAAAAGGCTATAGAAACTACTCATACAAAATGGAGAAGTACAGTGCAATGGATGATCATAGTCATGAAAGTTGATCGATGGCCCACAAAAACTCAAACACAAGCAGTTTCCTAAGTGAAGGTATAACTCAACAAAAAATGAAGGTTCACGAAAGGCGATAGAAAATATGCGGATAGAATGCACAACTACAGTGTAATTCACAATCGTAGTCACTAAATTTCATCAGTAGCCTACGAAAACTCAAACACAGGCATTTTCCTAAATTATAACTCAACAAAAAATGAAGGTTCGTGAAAGGTCATTAAAAATATGTGTACAAAATGCACAACTATGATACAATCCACAATCGTAGTTACCAAAGTTGTTCGGTGGCCAACAAAATCTCAAACATGAGCAGTTTCCTAAATGCGCCTATAACTCAACAAAATATGAAGGTTCATGAAAGGCAATAGAAAATACACATATAAAATGCACAACTACAGTGTAATCCACAAGAGTAGTAACGAAATTTGATCGATGGCCCACGAAAACTCAAACTTGAGTGGTTTCCTACATTTGGCTATAACTCAAGAAAAAATGAACGTTCGCGAAAGGCGATAGAAAATATGCGTACGTAATGGACAACTACAATGCACTTCACAATTGTAGTCACCAAAGTTGATCAATGGTGCACAAAAACTCAAACACGAGCAGTTTCCTAAATGAAGCTATAACTCAATGAAAAATGAAGGTTCGCGAAAGGCAATAGAAAATTTACGTACAGATTGGACAACTACAGTGTAATCGATAATCATAGTCACCAAAGTTGATTGATGGCCCACAAAAACTCAAACACGAGCATTTTACTAAGTAGGGTCTTAACTCAAAACAATTTTATTGGGAAAATAAAAAATATTGGTTTTATACACGTGTATAGGATTTTTCATTGAAAGATTAAAAAAAATTGCCTTTGTTACCTCTACATGTATTTTCTATTGCCTTTCGCGAACAATCATTTTTTGTTGAGTTATATCCGTAGTTAGGAAACCATTCATGTTGGAGTTTTCATGGGCCATCTATCAACTTTGGTGACTACACTTGTGGATTACATAGTAGGTCTGCATTTTATAAGTGTATTTTCTATCGCCTTCCGTGAAACTTTTTTTTTTTTGGAGTTATAGCCGCATTTAGGAAACCGCTCATGTTTGGAAAAAAACAATAAAAAATACGCGTACAAAATGGATAACTACAATGCTATCCACAATTGTAGTCACCAAAGTTGATCGATGGCCCAAAAAAACTCAAAGACGAGCGATTTCCTAAGTGTAGCTGTAACTAAACAAAAAATGAAGGTTCACGAAAGGTGATAGGAAACATGAGTATAGAATGCACAACTACAGTACAATCAATAATTGTAGTCACCAAAGTTGATTGATGTCCCAAAAAATTTCAAACATGATTGGTTTCCTAAATGCAGCTATAAGTCAACAAAAAAGGAAGGTTCACGAAAGGTGATATAGAATACGTGTACAAAAAACTTAACTATGGTCTTATCCACAATCGTAGTCACCAAAGTTGATCAATGGCCTATGAAAACTCAAATATGAGCCATGATAACTACAGTGCAATCCGCAATTGTCGTCACCAAAGTTGATCGATGGCCCATGAAAACTCAAGTATGAGTGGTTTCCTAAGTGCGGGTATAACTCAACAAAATATGAAGGTTCATGAAACGCGATAGAAAATACATGTATAGAAAGCACAACTATTGTGCAATCCACAATCATAGTCACTAATGTTGATCGATAGCCCACGAAAACTCAAACGTGAGCGTTTCCCTAAATGCGGCTATAACTAAACAAAAAATGAAGTTTCGTGAAAGATGATAAATAATATGCGTATAGAATTTACAACTAAAATACAATCCACAATTGTTGCACCAAAGTTGATCGATGGCCCACAAAAACTCAAACATGAGAGGTTTCCTAAATGCGGCTATAAGTCAATGAAAAATGATGGTTCGTGAAAGGTGAGAGAAAATAAGTGTATAGAATGCACAACTACAATGTAATCAACAATCGTAGTCACTAAAGTTGGTTGATCGCCCACGAAAACTCAAACACAAGTGTTTTCCTAAATGTGGCTATAACTGAACCAAAAATTAAGGTTCGTGAAAGCCAATTTAAAATATACGCACAAAATGCACAACTACAGTACAATCCACAATCATAGTCACCAAAGTTGATCGAGCGCCCAAAATGTGGCTATAAGTGAACAAAAAATGAAGGTTCATGAAAGGCAATGGAAAATACGAGTATAGAATGGACAACTACAATGTAATCCACAATTGTAGTTACCAAAGTTGATCGATGGGCCACGAAAACTGAAACACGAGCGATTTCGTAATTGTGGCTATAACTCAACAAAAAATGAAGGTTCACAAAAAGCGTTAGAAAATATACATATAGAATGGACAACTACAGTGCAATCTACAATCATAGTCACCAAAGTTGATCGATGGCACACAAAAACTCAAACATGAGCATTTTATAAATGCGGCTATAACTCAACAAAAAATGAACTTTCATAAAAAATGATTAAAAATATGCGTAGATAATGCACAACTATAGTACAATCCACAATCATGTTCACCAAAGTTTATTGATGGCCCACAAAAAATCAAACATGAGCAGTTTCCTAAATACGGCTATAACTCAACAAAGAATGAAGGTTTGCGAAAGGCAATAGAAAATACATGTATAGAATGAATAACTATAGTGCAATCCACAATCGTAGTCACCAAAGGTTATCGATGGTGTATAAAAACTGAAATACGAGCGGTTTCCTAAATGTGGCTATAACTCAACAAAAAGTGAAGGTTCACAAAAGGCGATAGAAAATATGTGTACATAATGGACAACTACAATGCAATCCACAATTGTAGTCACCAAAGTTGATCAATGGCCTACAAAAACTGAAACATGAGCAATTTCCTAAATGTGGCTATAAGTACACAAAAAATGAAAGTTTGCGAAAGGCGATAGAAAATAAGCATACAGAATGCACAACTACAATGTAATCCACAAGTATAGTCACCAAAGTTGGTTCGATGGCCCACGAAAACTCAAACTCTAGCAGTTTGCTAAATGCATCTATAACTCAACAAAAAATGAAGGTCCGTGAAAGGCAATAGAATATACATGTATAGAATGGACAACTACAATGCAATCCATAATCGTAGTCACCAAAGTTAATTAATAGCCCATGAAAACTCAAACATGAGAGGTTTGTGAGATACAGATATAACTGAAAAAAAAATGAAGGTTCGCGAAAGGCGATATAAAATACATGTATAGAATGCACAACTGCAGTGTAATCCACAATCGTAGTTGCCAAAGTTGGTCAATCCCCACGAAAACTCGAGTACGAGTGTTTTCCTAAATGTGGCTATAACTCAACAAAAATTGAAGGTTCGTGAAAGGCGATTAAACATATTCATAGATAATG
>VDFB02148834.1:0-28342 GCA_007258455.2 Sequoia sempervirens | reverse complement strand
AGTTAAAACTTTTGTCTATCAACAACTTCTTTTCTTTTAGAGAAAAGTGAGCTGGTATTCGGTTTGCTGCTAGATAATTAGCAATGTCTGCATACCAGGGTGTATGTGTAGCAATGGAAAACAAGTGTTCATCTAGAAATCTATCATCAATGACCTCATGTTCCTCAGGTGCAGCTGATTGAAGTCTTGATAAAAAGTCAGCTACAACATTAGATCTTCCTGGTTTGTCAATGATTGTAATATCAAATTCTTGTAACAATAGGAGCCATCGCGCCAATCTACCAGAAATGGCAGGTTTTTTCATCAGGTACTTGATTGCTGCATGGTCAGTATAAATGAATATATGATAACCTATGACATAATGCCTAAATTTGTTCAAAGCATACACTACTGCAAGCAATTCCTTTTCTGTAACAGTATAGTTGAGCTCAGGACCTTGAATGTTTTTGTTGATAAAGTAGATAGCATGCTCATTTGAATTTTCTTTTTGAGTTAAAAATGCTCCTATGCCAAAATTAGATGCATCAGCATGTATGTGAAAAGGCAGATTCCATTTTAGACCTTGAAGAACAGGGGCTTTAGTAAGCAAGTCCTTTAGTTGCAGGAAAGATTTTTCACAGGCCTCTGTCCACTCAAATTGGGAATCCTTTGTTAACAAAGCATAAAGTGGATTGAAAATTTTACTAAAGTCTTTTATAAACCTTCTATAATACCCTGCATGACCAAGAAAACTTCTGACATCTTTTTTTTTTGCAGGAGTTTGTAAATTCTGAATAACTTCAATTTTAGCAGGGTCAACCTGAATTTCATTCTTTGAAATATGATGACCTAGAACAATGCCTTCTTCCATCATTAGAAAGCACTTCTCACTGTTTAGAGACAAAATTTTCTCTCTACACCTTTTCAATACTTTTTCTAAATTCACCAGTGCTTCTTCAAATGTGACTCCATATGTAGTGAAATCATCCATATAAATCTCCATACATTCATGAGATATATCAGCAAATATACTAATTACTGCTCTCTGAAATGTTGTTGGTGCATTGCATAAGCCAAAAGGCAAGACCGAATAAGCAAATTTTCCCCATGGATAGGTAAAAGTGGTCTTGTCTTGATCTTTAGGGGCAATTTTTATCTGATTATACCCACTGTAACCGTCCAAAAAGGAAAAATATCTTTTTCTAGATAGTGAGTCTAGTACTTGGTCTACAAAAGGTAATGGAAAGTGATCCTTTTTAGTGGCATTGTTCAATTCCCTGTAATCTACACACACTCTCCATTTCCCTCCTTTCTTGGGGACAATGACTAATGGAGAAACCCATTGGCTGTCAGAAATTGGGTAAATAAAACCAGCATTAAGCAACTTTTGAAGTTTATTTTTCACTATTTCTCTAAGTGTTGGATTTACTCTTCTTTGAGGTTGTCTAACTGGTAAACAATCTTCTTTGATAAATATCCTATGAGTACAAACTCGAGGATCTATTCCTTGCATGTCCCCATATTCCCATGCAAAATCTTTATGCTGTTCTTGTAGCATTTTTAATAAGTCCGCCTCTTGAGACTGTGACAACTTGTTATTAACATTCAAACAATGATATGGAGACAATAATATCTACTTAGTGAGATTATTCATAGAATCAACATGTAATGTTTGTACCTCTTGTGGAAGCAAGTTATGAAAAATTGTCAAAATTTTAGGCAATGAACTCTCAGAATCTAGTTGTTGTAGGAAACATTGTGGATGACTGCTACTTTGATCAGATGAACTACCCGTATCAGGGTTAAATTGCAGAATTTGAAAAAGCAAAGCATCTTCACTCTGGAGTTGTGAGAACGGATCATTTTGAAGCATCATTAATTGAGCCAAAGAATTGGCTTCTTCAGTTTCTTCCCCCACATCTGGCCAAACAAGTTGGGACAAATCTGGTTGAGGTTTAGCAGGCGGATACAAGGCCAATTTCTTTGTGGACTTCCCATCAGAAATGGTCATATCTCCATAACGACATCCTATAAAAACATCAGCAGTTGCTAACCATGGCCTACCAAGGATAACTGGATACCCTCCTAAAGTTGCCTTAACTGATAATATTGTGAAATCAGTAGGATACTCCCAAGATTCAAGAGTGACAATTACATCTTCTACCATCCCATCAGGTTTAACTGTGGAGTTGTCTGTAAGCTGCAGAACTATGGGTGTAGACCTAATATTTGAAATATTCAAGGAGTCCATAGTATGCTTTGTCATGACATTAATGGAAGCTCCTAAATCAATCAAAACATTTTTTACAACTTGGCCATTTATATGTATCTGCACTACAGGACTTCCAGGGTCAATATACTTTGGAATGACTACATTTCCCAACATTATATCAGCCAATTTCCCTAAGACATGAATTTTTTGGGGATTCTTTTTCTTTCGTCCAGGCTTCTTCAAACAGGCTTCTTTAATAGCTTTTCCAAAAATGGGAACATCTTTAATAGCCTGAAATAAAGGGATTTGAATTTGCACATTCTTGAGCTGATCTAGAATATCAAAAGTGGTTTCTTCCATGGATTTAGATTCAGTACTTTGCAACCTCTGAGGAAAAGGTGGTTTGTCTTGTCTCTGCAAAACAGGTTCCGTAGAAACTGTATCGGGTATAGGCATATGCTTAGTGGGAACAACAGGTGCAGTAGATTCTTCAAGGGGAGAATCTGATATTTCTGTAATCAGAGGTGGTTTGAGAGCAGGTAAAGTAGTTCCATACCTCAGATGGATGTCATTAACATTTAATGCATAAGCTTGATATTGGTTGGCTTCAGCAAGATACGCAGTTTGTTGTGGTTACTACTGTTGCTTATTATTGGGATTGGGCAACAGCTGGGCATGCATAGGCGTTTGCTTCAGAGGTCTAGGATTTGTGGTAGTTGCTGCAGGAGGTGGCATGAGGGCCTGTTGTTGTGGCTGTGGAAGCTGCAGGAATCCAGGAGACTAGTTTTTCCATTGTTGAGGACCTCTCCATTGAGGATTTTGTTGCCAATTTCCTGAAGGTGGGGTCCATTGCCCTTGTGGCTGCTGCCAACCTCCTTGAGGAGATTGCCACTGTGGGGGTCTGATAATTAGGCCAACTTGGTTGAGGCAGATTCCATGGTGGTGGTGGTCCATATGCTTGTTGCCATTGGTTATTATAGCCAGAATAAGGATTACCAAAAGTTAAAGGGTCTTGAGGCATACCTTATCTTTGGGCCCATGGTCTCCTTTGTGCAACAAAGAACACTTGATCATCATCACCTTCCACTGGTTTGAAGTCAGTAGGAAGTTTCCTAGCTTCCAAATTAGCCACCATCTTGCATCTGCAATCACGCCTCTTTTGTCTGCAGTATGGACAGAACTGAGCCAAAACTACCTCAGCTTCTGCATGTTTCTTCCGAGCTTGCATAGTGTCCAATTGTGTAACCATATTATTAATGATGTCCTGATTGAAATCAGATAGCAAATTTGTGATCTCCATCTGGGAAACTCCACCAAAAGAAGACTTCCCCACTGAAGCATGATGACCTCGACCTTTCTTAACTATTGCTCGAGAGTAGTTAAGACATATTTTCTGTATATCATCCCAAGGCAATTGAGTTATATCACCTCCTCCTATCAGGTTCAGGGCATCAATACAGGCATCACTGATTCCCCTTAGAAAAAGTAGTTTCTGAGAGTCCTCATTGAGAGTATGGTTTGAGTTTCTTTTTAGTGAAAATAAAAACCTGGAAATATAATCTTCCAGACTTTCATCCTCCTTCTGCTGAATTCGGAATATGTCATCACCTTTGCTGGCACTCTTACAATATTCCTTATACTTTTCAAGGAATTTTGTCTTCATGGCTGCCCAACTATTTACAACGCCTCTTCCCAAACTCATGAACCATCTAAGAGCTCCCTCCTTCAAAGTGGAAGGAAATAGCTTTAGTTTATGAGCATCTGTGTTGTAGTCATAACTGCAACAGAGGACATCAAATTCAAATAGAAAGGTTTCTGGGTCTTCTGTGACCAAGCCATAAAACTTTGGAAGCAAGGAAGAGGGGATGTTTTTAAGATTGTCAGTATCTTGTTGGGGAACAATGGGAAACTAAAATGCAGGAGGTGGATTATTAGGTGGATTATTTGCCATGTTTGGGTGCTGGAATAACAGAGCGAATGGATTTTCCTCAGGTTCATTATCAGCTGGGTCAAATGGTAGTTCAATAAACAGGTTTTCAGGGAGGAACCTTCCCAGTGCATCTCTTCTTCTTCTATGCATGCAAAACGGTTAGTGGCTTGAAAGATTTAAAATTTTTTGACTAACAAACTAAACTAATGCTGAAAATGACTTCAACAGACTCCTAGCTAGACGCCATCCTCGACAACGGTGCCAAAAATGGCTCGCACTCACAAAAGGATATGAATATCATAGTAAAACTTTCCTAGGAATTTGACATTCCAATAGGTGATTAATATCTCTCTATGGACATTCATTTTACTTGTCAAACCAGGGGACGTAGACTTTAAATGGCGCGGAAAAATATATGCACTAGGAACTTGTTTTGGTCAAATCTTAGCAGAAATACATACTGGAAAGAAATTCTATCTAAGTCACAGAATGGTAATGTGGAATTCTTTAACTCAACTATGCTTGATTAAAACATAAACCATAACAGCTACGACTGAAGCACAAACCATGAACTGGCCTTATGCTGTAGGAACAGTCACAGGGATGGACTCTCTATGCTGCAGAGCAGTACAAGACTGAGTTTGTATAAAAACTTCAAAGATGAAAACTAACTGGATTTCAGCAGAAAAGAACATCTAACTAATTAGCTACAGATACTTACTAAGTGGGCCCCCTTAGCAAGCATCTACTGATTACACAGATGCTGAACTCAGAACTTCATTGATCTTTATTCATGAAAACAGAATGATATACATTGTTTTGTTGATGTGAAAACTAACAACAAACTCTGTTTCTGGTCAAACAGATTATGTCTTTCATTATCATACTGATTCTTACATGATATCTACTACACTATTTCTATCTTACTCTAAATATCATCTATTACTCATTCTATTCATATCCTCTACTCTCTCGCGCAGGAGGAGTATCTTATTTTTAAATCAGAAGAACAACTAACTAAGTAACTCCATCAAAGAAAGACGTGGAAGTAAAGTGTATCCCAGAATCAAGGAACAAACTTCATAAATAAATTTATGTGTTCAACCTGATTCAAAGAGAATCTAGCGCTCCACTCTTTCCAGATTGACTTATCATTAAAAATCTTCCCCGATCAGTTTCGGTCAAAGAGTCTTCGCCGGAGCTTCCTCGAAGTCGTGCAGGAAATAGACTTTACTGCAAGGCCGAGATCAGCTGCGCTTGACTCGATCATTCTTCAACAACCTATGAAACAAAAGGTAACAGATGTGCAAGAAAATGCATATGGCACATACACAATATCTATTCATTAATCACACATTTTAAATCTACTTCATCATTCAGAAATTGTATACGATATACCAGCCATTTTCGGAAGTCAACAGGGCAATAAATGCAATCAAGTCAACACGACAGGCTGCAAGAATATAAAAGTGTCTTGCTATAGGATATCCCCATAAAAGGTTTCAACAAAGTTTAAACAGCCATGAAATAGCAAAAGTAAAGTCATTTAAAAGTTTATCATAACATCAAATTATGAGCATATTTTAGGCTCATCACCTAGATCTGCAAATCACACACTAAAGAGGGAAAAATGTTGTTTTGTTAGTAGAAAAGGTTTTTCCTTGGTCAAACCCCATTTTGGTAGTCAAACCTTCAAATGAAATGCGATAAGATGAAGGAATAATGAATGAACAAAACGTAGTGTTGCAACTCACCAAACCTAGCAATAAAGTGTTGCAAACATGTATGAAATGGCTCCAATGGATGTAGATCTTGACTCTTATTTGAATGTGATAGATCTTGAATTGAATGCTATCTTGAAACATAAAACCCTATATCACAATTTTTAGCTCCAAAGCATACATGATGCATGTTGAATTTGACATGATGCTTGATGCTTGAATAATGCTCTAAAACACTTGATAATCAACTCTTGAAGAATCTTGAATGCTCTTGTGAACTCAATTTTTCTATATGGATTCTTATTCAACTTTCTAGGTGAAAATGAGTGAAATAACCTTGTATTTTTACTTGTTTATGCCAAATTTCCCAAAATTACAATATTACAAGCCAACATTAGATCTAGGACAATAAAATACTTCCAAGAATTTGAATTAAATTTAATTATTGGCCACATGGGACTCATACGCTAGAAGTGGCGTATGAGTCCCATTGGGCTTAACTATGGGAAACATTTTCAAAAATGCCTGGATTCATCTGAAATCAGGATCAAGGCCCCAAAACTTAGGTGGGATCCATATGCCCAAGGTGGTGTATGAGTTCCATATCACTAAATCTAGATTTTATAATCCAGAAACACATGAATTATGATTGGATGTTGATTTATATTAGGATTGTCCTCAATAAGATCCATTAATTAAGGCTTGTAGATGCAAAATAAGGCCAAATAAGGAATAAAGAAGCATAGTTATTTAATAAAACCATAGAAAAGTGTGAAAATGTGGTACAACACTTTACAACACCTTAAATAAGGTACCATTAAGTTCATGTAGATCACAAGGGCCGAAGACCTAATGTGAATGTGTCAAACACATTACAACTCTAAGTCAAGGAAAAATTATACTCAATTTAACAAGGAGGGCCCAAATAATCAAGGAAAGGTAGAGGGATACTTTTTATATTGCCACTTTTATCCCCTACTTTAGTGAGAGGATGAACTTGCTTCAAACTCACACTAAATTAAAAAAACTCGCATCAAGAGGGGTTCAAATGCACCAATGCTAGTAAGATAGGATGAAAACAATCAAGAGGGGTGATCAAGCCCCTAGGATCAAGATCCTATAACAAACAACATAGGAACAAAAGAACACACATGAAAATGATATAAGGAGCAACAAGGAAAAAACATACATTACCAAAGAAAAAAAAAACAAAAGGGGTGGATCAAGCTTCGACTGTTTATCCATCATGATGTGAATTAGATCTGGGTTGTTTGTCCAAAAAATGCACACTCACTCTAATTTAATGAAACTCTAGGTTGTCCACTGGGTGAGTAAACCAAGAGGGTGAGACACACAAATGTAGTCGGTATGTGCTCTCACACACATGCAAGTGGCTATGGGAAATTCATGCCTTAGATTGGTTACCCATCCAACCAAACCAAAGTTATACCTCCTTATAACTTTGATAAGGTTCCATGAAACAATCAAATTTGAGCTTCATGAGGAAAGAAAAGCTTGGTATGCTTGGAACTCATGAACAAGAAAGATGGCTCCATAGGAAAGCAAGGTGTGTTATGCAAGGTGGCCATATAACTGAAATTGTAAATGCATTAATAATTTAAATAATGTTCAATGGAGACTTTCTTAGTACATGTAAGGCCTATAACTTAGGGAACATTGTGCCTAATGTCTCTAAGAGAGGAACAATCAAAGAATAAAAGATTCAGAAGTTAGGAGATGCAGTGTATCACATCAAGCCACTAAGAGGAATATAATATGCTATGATATATCATGCTCTTGAAGGACATCACACCTGATGTCACCACAAAGCGAGAGATGCATCACATGAAGCAAGAAGACTACACCATAAAACATGATAAATGCAAAAGAATAATTTCAATATTTTCCCCCACTTTAAAGAAATTGCTAAACACCATGTTTTGAGAAATTAATTTAAAGTAGAAAATGATAAATGCTAACAATAAAGAATACATGAGAGCTAACTTGGAAAGCACTATGCCAAGTCATATGTTTCCAAATAAAGCTATGTCATGAAAAGAAAAGAGAGGGGCTACCCACAAAATGAAACTCTAAACATACATAAGGGATCTATTAATAAGGGGTTAGTATGTTCTTGCTACAATATTTTTAGATAGCTCAAAATTGTCATCATTCCCCAAATACTCATAGAACTAAAAGAATGACACAAATAGAGAAAAAACAAAGAAAAATTTGTTTGGGCCAACATGGAAGAGACATGAATTTCTCAACGCCTTGTTCCATCCCCGAAAGGAAAACAAAAGACAAAAGAAAAAGATAAAGGAAAGCTTTACGACATAAGGAATAATGTAGTTACAAATAGAGGAATTTCACAAAGAGAGAAAGAAAGAGATAACATCAAACAAAACATCAAGGGGGATCGCATTATGCACATACAATCATACAAAAGGAAAAAGAAAAAATGAAAAAGACTAGTGAGTCAACCTATGAGGAAGTCATCTACATCAAAATCATGTTCATCATATAGAGAAGGTAGACAAAATGTTGGATATGACAACAAAGAGGGGGGGTGAATTAGTTGTCACAAATTATAACCTTAAATTCAATTACTCAAACTAAAAAAAACTGATTAAGTGATTAACCAAAAAATGTAAATGCACAAACACAATAACACTAGAATTACATAGAACACCCAATGAGGAAAAAACCACAGTGAGGATTAACTCACACTATAGAGAATATCAAAACCAATTATAAAAAGGCTCATTTCCTAGGATAAGGCTCACTACCTAAAATAAGGACTCATTGTCCATAGGGATACAACCTAGAGGGCTCACTACCACAAAGATACAAAGAATACAAAGGAGACTTGTTATAGAGAGACAAAAATCTCAATACAACAAAGATTCCACCACAATCACTAATCAACTTGCATGAATGATAGAGTTCACCTTTTGCTCATTGCATTTGGAAACTTGGCATTAAGCTTCACACTAATCAACCACACACCTAACTCACATACTTTAAGAATAGCATCAAAGTCATGTCTTCTCTTTCACATATCTTCCTTCTTTTCTTATGTACAATTTTCATCACTAGAACATTCTATATTTATACTATCTCCAACCTTGAAAAGATACAAAGTTAGCCATCCAACTTCAAATTCAAATTAAGTCGGTTCCAAACATCCTAGGGTGGAATTAGAATGAGGGCGACCCAAACGTACACTTCACCAAGACCCATAATAGATCCAACATTCTTCATCAACTTCAAAAATAGTTCTTGACAAAAAGTCAGCCAAAATAGTGTAAAATACATAGATCAATTGAGCTCGATGCTTCCATAGATCAATTAAGCTTGATGCTTCGACCATCTTGAATAGAACTAGGGAAACACAATTCTAGAACCACAAGTGATAAGACTTCAACAAAGAGAAATCCAAACCAACAACAATTCTCATAGACCTCAATCAAAACATAGAGAAACATAGTTCACAAGCAATAGAACAATATCCCTAACAGCTAAATACCTAAAACCTGCTTTTCATACAATTTTCTCAATATCCTCAACATATACAATCAATAGTAACTAGTAGATAACTACCTGAATGGTTGACATCAATGAAAACAATTGATTCCTCTTTCCATTCTTGGAAAAATCTCCCCCTTTGTCATTGATCGAAACACATGATGTGAAAAACCATCAAAGACAACACACTGGTTCTGAAAATACTTCTCAAGATTTTTCCTTTTGCTTCTCCTTTTTAGAAGATCATCTTCCTCATTACCTACTTTCTCTTATTAACTTCCTTTTCCTTTTCACATTCTTTCTCTCTCCCCCTTTGACATTAGTGGAAAAAGAAAAATATATGTCCATTGAAACTTCCTTTGACATGAAAACATAATACTCATAATGACAACACTTAAAAAAAATCTACCTGCTCCCACTGAGGAGTAGCCACCGAAAACATCAGTCCAAAAAGATAGAATCATGAATCCATTGGACTAATGCATATCCAAATGCATCTTAGTTTGTAAAAGGAGGTGCAATAACCAATAGCTTATCCCAGAGATACTCAAAAGCATCTTTTGGAAGAGCCTTTGTAAATATATCCACAATCTGATCCTTTGTCGAAACATACTCAAGCTTGAATTCATTCTCCATGACCTTCTCTCTTAAGAAATGATACCTAATGGATATATTCTTTGTTATTGAGTGCATCACATGATAATTTGAAATGTTAATTGCACTTGTGTTATCACAAAAGATAGAAACAGGATCATCATGTAGCACTGTGAGATCTTTCAATTTCTATTTCATCCATTAAACTTGTGTACAACAACATGGAACAAAAATATCAGCTTTAGCAGTAGAAAAAGGGATTGAATCTTGCTTCTTACTCAACCATGCCACCAATCTACATCCAAGAAATAATGCACAACCACTTGTACTCTTTATGTCATCTATACTTTTAGCCCAATCTGCATTTGTATAAGAACTAAGTGTAAAATCGATATCTTTAGAATACCATAATCCATAATCTAGAGTGCCTTTCAAATATCTGAATATTCTTTCAAATGCAGTAACATGTGTTTCCTTTAGATTCTTGAAATCTAGCTACAAGACAAACCACATACATAATATTTGGTCTAGTAACATTCAAATATAGTAGTCGACCAATCATAGATATATACTTGCTCTAATCAATCTTAGGTGAATTATCTTCACCCAACTTATAACCAACCACCATATGAGTATTTACTAGTTTGGACCATCCATCCCAAATTTTCTCAACATCTTTCTCACGTACTTAGATTGTGAAATGAAAATTCCTTTCTCTATTTGATTAATCTATAGCCCAAGAAAGAAATTCATCTCGCCAAACCTAGACATTTCAAATTCCTTTTGCATCTCTTCAATAAACATCTTGCACATATTTTCATCTCCTCAAAAGATAATGTCATCAACATATACAACTACAATTAATATTTTGTCATTTTTAGTCTTGAAATACAAATTGTTCTCTATCATACCTCTGTTAAATCCTTTCTTATTCAAATACTTATATAGTTTTGCATAACAGGCTCTAGGAGCTTGCTTCAGTCCAAACAAAGCTTTCTTCAATTTGCACACTGTATCCAGTTGACCTATTAACTAAAATATTTTTGGTTGTTCCATGTAGACCTCTTCATCTAACTAGTTCACAATTCAAAAATCTTGACTTGACATCCATCTGATAGACTTTGAAATCTTTATAACAAACTAAAGCCAAGAAAATCCTTATAGCTTCCATTCTTACTATTGGGGAAAAAGTTTCTTGAAAATCTATACCTTCCACTTGTGAGTAGCCTTTACATACAAGCCTTGATTTGTTTATGACAACTTTCTTATTATCATTCAGTTTGTTTCTAAATACCCATTTTGATCCAATGATATTTTTGTCTCCTAGTCTTGGGACCAATTCCCAAGTTTGATTCTTCTTAATCTACAAAAGTTCTTCTTTCACTACCTCCTTCAAATTTTTATCCTCACAGGCTTCACTTATTGACTTTGGCTCAATTTCACAAAATAAGCACAAATTTACCTTAGTAGTAGCTTTGCTTCTAGTTAACATGCCTTTTGTCGTGTCTCCAATAATATGACTTTTTGAATGATTCCTTTATACATATTTTGGTGTTCTAGGGACATCACCAAAGCATCTTCTTCTATTTCATTTTATTCATTATGCTTTTTCTACTCATCTCTATCCTGTTCTTCCATAATTTCTTCTATTTTTGCACAGTAATGTTCATTAGACACATATCCATCAATATCAATAGAATTCTTCACCATTTCATCAATCTTCACATTCGAGCTTTCTACAATCTTCCTCAATCTTTTGTTCAAAACTGTGTATTTCTTTCTTTTAGTAGAGTATCCAAGAAATATTCCTTCATACTTCTTGCATTAAACTTTCCCAAACTTTCTTCATCTCTTCTGATATAGCATTTGCTTATGAATACCTTGAAATATTTAACAATAGGAATTCTTCCATACCATAGCTCATAGGGATTCTTTATACTATTTGCACTTTCCTAAACTTGATTGAATACATATACAACAGTGTGAATAGATTTTTTCTAATAAACTTTTGGTAATCCAACTTCGGTGATCATTCACCTAGTAGCTTCTTGAGCTGGCCTTTTTTTCCATTCAACAACTTCGTTTTGTTGAAGGGTTCTTGGAATAGATAGTTGTTTCTTTATTCCATGCACTTTACAAAAAATATTGAACTCATGGGAGGTGAATTCACGACCTATGTCATATATCAAGCATTTTATCTTTAAATTCAATTCATTTTCAACCATAGCCTTGAATGTCTTGAATCTATCTAATGCTTATGATTTTTCTGTTAAAATGTAACCCATGTATATCTAGAATAATCATCAGTTAAAAGAATAAATTACCTTTCACCAAGTAGACTTCACACTCTCATGGGACCAAAAAGATTTGTATGAACCAAATCCAGTAATCTAGTAGTAGATTGTTCTCTTGATCTGTAATGATTTCTTGTCTACTTCCTGAATTGGCAATTTTTGTAGATAGCATTTATAGGCTTTGTAATTCTCGGTATATCTCTCATGGCTAGAATAGTTCTAATCCTTTCCAAGTTATCAAAATTCATGTGACACATTCTCATGTGGCATAACCAACTGTCATTTCTCTAAGTCATAAAACATTTTCCATTAGCACCTTTAAGCTGATAAATATTCCCTTCAGATTTCTTTCCTATAGCAATCAATGTTTTTGATCCTTTCCAAGTCTCACACTTCTCATCCTCAAACACAAGATCATATCCCTTTCTACACATTTGACCAATGCTCAATATATTATGCCTTAAACCCTTAACATATTAGACATCGTGAATATGATGCTTGCCATCAAAACTTACTAAACCTATCCCACAAATTTTAGCATCAAAATCATCTCCAAACATAACAAGACCTCCATCATATTTTTCAAGTTTCACAAACTTATTCTTTCCACTAGTCATGTGATGTGAGCAACCACTATCAAGTACCCAAAAATTCTTTTCTTTTTTAGCATGTAGGGATGAGATAAGTGTACCTTCATTTTTCTCCTTCTCCTTCTCCAGAGGACTCTCTTTTGACTATTTTTCTAAATTAGTAGAAGCAGGTTCATCTTTAATCACCAAGAACAAGAATTCATTTTCATCTGGATCATCATATTTTGAATATTCATCTAAAATACTAGCATTCTCATTAACATAGTAAGCTTTTTTAATCTTCTTTCCTTTCTTTTCTTTCTCATATCTTTGTTTATTCTTTTTAGCTCTTTTCAGACACTTTGCAACATAACTTGACCAATTTCTCCACAAATAAAACACTTAAAGGGAAATTTATCTTCATACTTATTGGAGCCCTTTCTCATTCATCTTAAAAATTTGACCTCAATTTCATCAAATTTCTCTTCATTTGGATCTTTAGTTTTTATAGCTTTAAAAGTAGTCTCTATTTTGCCTCTACTTCTTAGATTCGGCCTACTCATCTCATAAGATGTCAAAAATCCTAGCAACAAATCCTTAGTACAAGTCATAATCTATAGTCTACTCAATACCACTCACCTCTTCACTATAAGCATTAGGAAGAGTTTTGAAAATCTTCTTTACAATTCTAGTTTCATCTATAGTAGTGCCTTGAGAGATCACATTCCATCCACTACCTCATTCAATCTTTGTACATAGGATTTGAAATTCTCATCTTTAGAAATATCTATAAGATCAAAGTGTGTTTCCAAATTCTACAATGTTTCCTCTTTTACCCCTTCATCACCATCGTGCACTCTTTATAATGTATCCTAGACTTCCTTAGTTGTCTTCAAGTTTTGAACCTTAATCAACTCAAAATGTACCAAACTATTCTTCAAGATTAACTTTTCCTTGTTATTCACTCCATCTGTTATAATTTATTCAGGTGTACTCAAACCATTAGTAGGAGGAGTTTAGGGATTCTTATAAGCTTTCTCCACATCACATCCACAATAATCCAGATATTCTTCCATCAACAATTTCTCGATAACATAATTTGTTCCATCAAACTCTGGATAATCAAAGACCATTTTGCTAGCCATCTAGGACCTTCCTCAAGCAGTTAAGCTCTTCACCAAGGAACCAAGATCTCATACCAATTGTTGGATAGGATAACTAAGAGGGGGGGTGAATCAATTGTCATAACCTTAAATTCAATTATTAGAACTAAAACATAAACTGATTAAGTGATTAACAATCAAATGAAAATGCACAAACACAATAACACTATATTTATGTGGAAAACCTAATGAGGGAGAAACCATGGTGAGGATTAACTCACACTATAGAGAATATCAAAACCGATTACAAAAAGGTTCACTGCTTGAAATAAGGACTCACTATCCAGACTCACTATCCATAGGGATAGCACCTGAAGGGCTCACTATCGCAGAGATACAAAGAAGAAAAAGTAGACTTGTTATAGAGAGACAACAATCACATTGCAACAAAGATTCCACTACAATCATTGATCAACTTCCATGAATGATAGAGTTCACCTTCAGTTCCCTACATTAAAAAAAAAGGTGTTAAGCTTCGAACTAATCAACCACACACCTAGCTCACATGCTTTAAGAATAGAATTAAATTCGTACATCTACTCTTTCACTTATCTTCCTTGTTTTCTTATGTACAATTTTCACCACTAGCACATTATGTATTTATACTATATCCAACCTTGAAAAGATACAAAGTTAGCCATCCAACTTCAAATTCAAATATGGTCGGCAGTAAACATCCTAGGGTGGAATTACAATGAGGGTGACTCAAACACATGCTTCACCGGGACCCATAATAGATCTGGCATGCCTCATCAAATTTGAAAATAGTGTTGACATATAGTCGGCCAAACCAGTGTAAAACACATAGATCAATTAAGCTCGATGCTTCCAAATGTCGAAAGGGTATGTGCAAGATCATGCTGGGCCAAAAGTGGCAATATGATGGGTATGTGGCTGATGACTTTCTTTTTACCCAAAATTGATGAAACAAAAAGGGTTTTTAAAGGAGATTCTCAGCTTTCCACCAATATAAATTATGCTTTACTTTGAATTTAATAAGTAATTATTATTCATTTTCTATTCAAATTACGACTAAAGTCTTGATTGATAGATTGATTGAAAAAAATTTATAGCTTTCAAAAAGTATCACATTTTTTGAATCCAAAACATGCTTCACATACTATCGGATTAAAAAAAGAAAAATGAATGTCATGAAGTTTTGACCAAGTTAAGGTGGTCAGACATACTAGTTTTTTATATTTTTAAAGTGGTTAGGTGGCCAGACAGACACCTACTTTTATTTTTTACCTGAAATTTAAGTAATATTGCATTGAAATTTCAAATTTTCACCTATAGATTTCTTATATTTTAAACAAACCTAGGAGTTTAGGGGTATGTGCAGGATCATGATGGGCCAAAAAGTGGCAATATTATGGGTATTTGTAGGGTATGTGGCTGACGACTTTTTTTTTACCCAAAATTGATGAAACGAAAAGAGTTTTTAGAGGAGATTCTTAGCTTTCCACCAATATAAATTATGCTTTAATTTGAATTTAATAAATAATTATTACTAATTTTCTATTAGGATTACGACTAAAGTCCTGATCGATAGGCTGAATGAAAAACATTTATAACTTTCAAACATTATCACATTTTTTGAATCCACAAAATGCATCACATCCTATGCTTTACATACTATAGGATTAAAAAAGAAAAATTAAATTTCATGAAGTTTTGACCAAGTTAAGGTGGTCAGACATACAAGTTTTTATATTTTTTAAAAGTTGTAATAAAAAATTCATAATTAATTATTTACTTGGAAAAAAATTACAAAAAAATATGCATCACATCCGGACATGAGTCCTCTACTTATATATAAAATATTATTAAAAATAATTATCATTTTATTATGGTTAGGGTGGTCAAACAAACACCTACTTCTTATTTTTTCGCTAAAATTTAAGTACTATAGTATTGAAATTTCAAATTTTCATCAAATAGATTTTATTTATTTTTAAATAAACCTAGTAGTTTAGAAACTACATTCAATTTTCTATAGATTCTATTTTTACATATTTGTGAAATAATATAGATAACTTATTCAAATTTTTACGTCAAGTTGCCTAACGCTGATTTTTCTGAATTTTTTGCCACTGAAGGGCCTGTTTTTTCCATGATGATCCTGCACATACCCTTAGAAACTATATTCAATTTTCTATCGATTCTATTCTTACATATTTTTGAAATAATATCAACAACTTATTCAAATTTTTACATCAAGTTGCCTAACTTTGATTTTTCTAATTTTTTTGCCACTTAAGGGCTTGTTTTTTCCATGATGATCCTGCACATACCTAAAATCATCTTCAAAAAAACCAAGGCAACACAATTATAGAGCCACAAGCTATAAGACTTCAAAAAAGAGAAATTTGAACCAGCAACAATTCCCCTAGAATTCAGTCAAAAAATAGAGAAACATAGTTCACAAGCACTAGAACAACATCCTCAACAGTTGAATACTTGCAACCTTCTTTTAATACAATTTTCTCAATATCCTCAACATATAAAATAAACAATAGTTAGTAGATAACAAGTTGATTTGTTGACATCAATGACAAAACTTCATTCCTATTTCCATTCTTGCAACACAACTAGCGAAAGGGACAAGGACAAATGCACTACTAGGACAAGGTTGTTTGATTCTTTCCCCCACTTAGTTTAAGAAGAGAATGAGTTGAGGTATGTGATGAGATAGGGGATCCTTGCATCTTAAAATGGTTTGCAATGAATGTGAAGCATGTAATAGTGATAATGTTAAGATCCTACAACCATTACATGGAAAGGAGTGAAAGGGTCCCTCTTTAAGGGACTATTTCTATGATATCAAACTTTTTAAATATGTATTTTAAAGCATGACATTCATCAGTACTATGTCCAAGAAATCTATGATATCGACAATGCAATGTGTTTGTATTCATAGGATTTGGAGATTCATATTCTCTTATAGGTGGTAATGCAAGCAGTCCTTGGTTTAAAAGTATTTGTAAAGTTATTTCAGTGGCATTTGGTGGACAAGGGAATTTTAATATCTTTAATTTGTAAGTCTTTTGTTGCTTGCTAGATTCACCAAATTCTCTAGTTGAATGTTGAGGAGGAGGACCTAAGATTATCCTCTCATCCTTATCATCGTTATGAATCATGGGTTGTTCTTTAGGAAGGAGGACACTTATGTCAGGAGGAGGATCTTGATAGCCTAACCATCTAGTATCTTCAACTTGTATTTTCTCTAAGAGTTGATGAATTTCATGTTCACTCATTGTATCGCATCTTTGTTTGCTTAATATTGTGAATCCTTTTCCATATGTCTCTTCAAGGTTGATGGGAGTGTTGGTCACTTTTTTAATGTAAAATGGTTGAATGTGTGCTTGACTAGACAAGTTAGGGTCACCTATTGTAGGTAACTTAGGTTCAACTTTTGTTTCAACTTCAATATGTAGATAACCAAACATCTCAAGTGGTTGTATTATAGGGGGATTTGATTGTTCCATGGATGGATAAAAGGATACATTAGCTTGAAGTTTGTTAAACAAATCATTTAGGAATTTATTTATGCTATGATCATCTTCTCCAATGATGTCAACTTCATTAGAAGGACATGCATTAGGAGTTGATTGAACATGTGTAAGTTCAATTTAGGTAGGGTCATTTTCGAAAGAACAACTTGACACATCCACTAAGGACTTCAAGGACATCTACATCTTACCAAAGCACATATCCATTATTAAATGCAATGCAAGAACTTAGACTAAAAGGTCAAAATGCAAATTTGAGATTATGCAATGTAGTCAATGAGCCAAATGAAGGTATATGCAATGAAATGGATAAAATAGAAACACTAAAAACTGAAAAAAAAAGTTATCAATATCAAATAGAAGCTTAGAAATAGAGTTTTGAATTCTAGAAAATGTAGTTTAAATTTGCACTGGGACTAAATCGCCCAGAGGAGTGTATGAGTCCTAGTGAGGGTTTTTATCACAAATTTCATAAAATTTTAAGTGATTTTTATGTTTTTTAGTTTGGATGATATGTAGACTAAACGTAAATGTACATTTTAGATGATGTTCAATGATGCAAGATGCAAAAATGCAACCTATATGCACTTTCACTAATGCAATATTTAGAAATCCTAGGTGCCAATTAACTAAGGAAAACCCTAGAGATCTCAATCTAAGGTATGCAAAGGAGAAAGAGATCTTGCAATAGGGTTGTCCTAGGTTCTAATTATAAACTAAAGAGGGGTTCACAACCAAGATAGGGCTTGGAAAGACTAATGAAATGCAATAATTAATGCTTAAACCTAGTGTAATGCAAGACTTCACTAAATGACTTAGAAAAGCATGTAAAATAGAACAAAAATCTAAGAAATCAGAAGTGTGCAGTTGGAAACCTAAAGAGGCCTAATTGAAGTCCTGAAATGGTAAAAAAACTAAATTTAATGTTGAATGGGACTCATATGCTAGATTGGGTGATTTAGCCCCAGATTAGGGTTTGTGGGCAAGAATAAAAATCTGGTAGAGATATGTATAAAACTTTGGAAATCTACAATTTTGACAATACTGGGACTCATGCTAGAAGTTGTGTATCAGTCCTGTTAGGTTTTTCAAGAAATTAAAAGTTTGAGTCTACTCTTCAATGTCTACTCTGTCCTTTCCACTTGATTTTTGGGTTTGAATCTCTGATTTGCAACCTGTAGATGTCTCTCACTGATCTCCAATGCAAGGTGACAACTTTCTCCAAAATTTCTCTTCAATATGTCTTCAAACTAGATCTGCAAACCATACACTAAATAGAGGGGAAAAAAAAATTTAGTAGAAAGGGGTTTTCCTTGGTCAAACCCCATTTTGGTAATCAAACATTGAAATGAAATGAAATAAGATGAAGGAAAGATGAATGAACAAAATATAATGTTGCAATTCACCAACCCTAGCAATAAAGAGTTACAAACATGTATGAAATGGCTCCAATGGATGTAGATCTTGACTTTTGATTGAATGTGATAGATCTTGAATTGAATTGTAGCTTGAATCATAAAACCCTACATCACAATTGTTAGCTCAAAAATAAACATGATGCATGATGACTTTGACATGATGCTTGACATTTGAATAATGCTCTAAAACACTTGATAATCAACTTGAAGACTCTTGAATGCTCTTGTAAAGAATTAAATGCTCTTGTGAACTCAATTTTGTTAAAAGGATGCTCATTCAACTTGCTAGGTGGAAAATGAGTGAAATAGTTCCTTGTATTTAGACTTCTTTATGCCAAATTTCTTGAAATTACCTTACTACAAGCTGACAATAGATCTATGAGAATAAAATTCCTCCAAGAATTTGAATTAAATTTAATTTTCGTCCACACGGGACTAATATGCCAGAAGTGGCGTATGAGTCCCATTAGGCTTAACTATTAGACAAATTTTAAAAAATTCCTAGATTCTTGTGCAATAAGGATCGAGGCCCCAAAACTTAGGTGGAACTATTGGAGTTAAAATGACACTGAGAGGGGTGCTGAATCAGTGTCTTAGTAGATTTGACCAATTTTCAAAAATTCAAAAACATAGCTCAAATTTGATCTCAATATTACTCTGATTAATGCATTCATGAGTTGAATGTAATCATTCATAAAAAAAATTGAGAAAAGTAATAATCCCAACAGTGACCTGAAACAACAACATAGTAAAGCAGTGAGCACACAGAAGAAAAAAGAGACACAAGATTTTCCTCAGTGGAAAACCCTCTTGGGGTAGAAAAACCACTCCTAAACTGCCTTATAGGCTTAATCTTCAAAAACCACTGTTAACAATGCCTTATAAGCTAATTTCTGAGCACCAACCCCTCATTTTGAAACACCAGTTTCAAGGAGCACCAACCCCTCAAAATTATTTTCATCACAATAATAATATTTCAGAGGATCTCTTTGTTTTCAATTAAGCTCATAACACTCTACTTCTAATACCCTAGGAACAATATTCTAGAATTATATCGAATTCCTTAATTTTGTATTATAGAGTTTTCCAATACATCTCTTAATACGGCCACAATAACTATCTCTCAGAATTTCTAGCAAACAACATTTTAGTATATACAACAATGTGTTTTATACATCTTCAAGTATGTTTGTTATGAAGAAATCTTCAGAAAGTGTTTTTCACAAGATTATGATACTCTCTTGCTAATTTTAGAATATGAAGCTGAATAATGATGATCTGTAGATGATGGTAAAAATCAAGAGTAACGCCTGTCAAAAGAGCTTTAATTTATATGCTGAATCAAGAGATTTCAAAATGTAACTAATAGATTTTCATCAAAACCACAACTGCCCACCAGCTGAGAACCATAACCTCCCAATTCTCAGAAAATATTTTTCCATGTAACCGTTCTAAGATTCAATGCCAACCAATGATGTCGGCCTACAACAAAACATAGAAATTCACATGTCAGCCACAAAGACAGAGTTTGTTAAACGTTCGCTAAGACATCCAGATAGTCCTGCCGAAGGCAATTAAATTGCTAGTCATTCCCCTTAGTTATCACTTTTTCCATGACCCAACAGAGTCAGGGAGAAGTCATACTGAATATCTTATGTTACGCCGAGAGCCATATAACATTCTTCTGGTCATTGAGACAAAATAGTTCTCTCACTGAAATGTAGCCTTCATTCTCATGTGGGTCACTGTGACAAATCGTTATCAGGAAGATCTTATGTAGATTTCGTTAAGTTTCACCGAAAGACCACGTGATCATTCCTGTTCACCGAGACAATTCAATACCTATGCCGAAGGAAACTTTATCGCCGTCAGTTATCCCTCTATTTGTCACTGTGACAAACTGTTGTAGGGGAGACGTTATGTAGATTTCATTATGTTTCACCGAAAGGCTTTATCCATTATGAGTCCCTGTGACAAAAAGACACTCTCGCTGAGATGTATCCTTCATTCGCCTTGGCCAAGACAATGCATAGTCGGGGTGACTTCTCGTAGAGCATCCTGTGTCTTACTGAAATCCCACGTGATCAAACTTGTCACTGTGACATATCGCTCTCGGGGAGACCTCATATAGATAACACTTCATTATACTAAAAGTCACCTACCATCTTCTGTGTCGCTGAGACAAGTCAGAACTTATGCCGACAATGTCCTTTTGTGTTCCATCGGTTAGACCAGAGGTCACTCGCCGAGACCTCATACTGAAACCCCTAACTCTTACTGATATGTATACCTTTATGTTGTTAGTCGGTATAAGAATTGAAACTCACCAAGACCTTTCTTCAAGCACATGAGTCATACCAAAATGTTCCTTTTGTTTTATGCATCATCAAGACATATCAATGTCGGGGAGACCTCTCGAAGAGCACACTATGTCATACCGAAAATCTTTATCCTCTCTGAGTCATTGAGACAATACCAACCTCTCGTCGAAAGCCCCTCATAAGACTTAGTCACCAAGACATGACAGGTTCACTATGACATTACACCGAAGCTGAGACCTCCTGCCGATATACAATTTTTCCAATGGTGGTCGACAAGACTAGAGTAGGTTCACCAAGACGTTACAACGAATAAAAACCTCTCACCGATGAGCACCCTTTGTTGTCGGTCAGGGAGACATGATGAGTTCGCTAAGACATTATATTGATGCCGCAACTCTTTCTAATGTGATCTTTCTTGTTCCGGTCGGTAAGACATGAAGTACTCGATGAAACATGCTAATAGGGATTACTTACGCCAATGAACCACCTCATATAATAGTCGGTGAGACATAACAATCTCGCAGTGACCCTATACCGATGGTAGAACTTATGCTGAAATGTTCTTTTTCTGTCACTGAAACAATTGTACAAATAAGATAACCAGAGACTGTATGAAGCTCAAACTGATCATTACCACAAGATATTAAAATTCTAAATGTAAACTATCCACTGAATGCCAAGACATGTAAACCATATAGACAAAGTTGTACCAAGATAAAGCATGAGAAACCAATTTGAAGCTATCAACAAGTAGAATCAACAGAGAGAGATTTTGTCATCAAGGACAAACCATATGATCACAACTGAGATCCAACAAACTCCCCCTTTGTCCTTGATGGCAAAACACAAATGACTCTCCCCCTTTTTGCCTCAATGACAAAGGATAGAAGAGAAGAATGTGCAATGCCAGGAAACACAACTTAGAAGCCAACCAAATACCATAAGAATCGGCTCCAAATAGAGCAATAGTGTAGCAGACATATTGAATAACTTCACATAACCAATGCAAGATAGAGCATCATACTGTAACAACACAAATTCACTCACTTCAAATGCACAGAAATTATCAGAGAAATCAGCTGTAACAACCAGTGCTATAACTCCCGCTTCGAAATTAGAAACTTAATAACATAATGCAGATAATCTATCTTCAAGGCAACACACCAAAGCTTTTTCCTTTTGTTTCTATCAAAACATGAATTCAAGCAGCTTTCATATCTATAACTTGCACTCACTTTCACACACAACACTTAATTTCAAAGTTCAAAAAATAAGTCCCAGCCATACACGATGAGGTTAATACAACTAGTCACCTTCCTTCATTGAAACACAAACATCAGAGCATATCCCATAAACATACACAGTTCTCAAGACTGCTGTAGCAACCTACTTAGATCACTGTACCATACTCAGAAGACCAAAACACTCAATTCCTTCATAATAGCTTGCAAAAGACATTGTAAGTATCTTCATTTATTACACAATCTTAACTCAACTTCTTCATGCATGAAAGTCTCGATACTCTTCTCCCATACAAAAAATATAACTTGAAAACATGTATACTACATAATTCATCGTCAATCTATTCTTGTACACCCATCCTCAGTCCATATGAGAACTTCTATTACCACACCAAGATCGATGAAAAAATAATACCAAAGATAATTAATCTCAACACTCACACAACAAAAAATATCATCACAGAAATAACTCATAACATCAAACATGTTTTTCAATCACTGTTCTCCAAAGATAAATACATTGACATCACTTCAAAACAAAGGCTTTCTTATTTTTAATATATTGAGGAACTCATCTATATGTCTCCATACCGCTCAAAGATGTCATAAGGTCATACCATTAATTCCAAAACCCAAGCATCCAAAGAGTTCATTTAAAAACAAAGTGCACTATCATTTCAAAAACTTCTGAAAATTGTCAACCACTAGACCAAGTAAAAACATTCCTTAACATCTTATACCACCAAAAGAAAATGCAAGATGGCATACCTCATTCTAGACTCCATAGGGGTAAAATGTATTACCATAATAGACTCCCCCTAAGTCTTTGCTTCTTCTCAAGACCTGGAAGGAAACACTTGTGCAAGGAGTGCACAAGGAGTTTTCTCAGAAGCATCTTTATTGCTCTTCTTGTCATCTTGATTGCTCTTTCTTCTCCACTCCAATGAATACTTTTGAACACTTGTTTGCTTAAAGTACCTATCTTTCTATTGAATTTGCATTGTTGTACTTTATCTCCATTGTTATTACATCTGAAACAAATGACTTTATGATTGTTCTGAGAAATAGAAGACTTCCTATGGACATTTCTAGCATTGTTCCCTACATTATTATCACTTGTATTTATTCTACAATCTCTTCTCAAGTGACCAAAATTCTTACAGTTGTAACACACCACATCCTCATTTCTAGGGACATTAGAATGATTCTTATTTGACCATCTTATGCAATCAATTTCCTTATGACCATAGTGATTACAAACATAACAATATCCTTGGAAAGAATGATTATACCTACATGAATGATCATGCCAAGGATGTGAAGATATGAAGACATTTTTCCTTTCTCTATGAATACCTTTAGATTGTCTTCTAGTGTCAATGTTATCCTTTGATGCAGCAATACTATAACCAAGATCAACCTTCATTCTTGGTGTTTTCTTGGCTGTAAACTTCTTTCCATCAGAAGTAGTAAACATTGTTTCATGTTTAGAGTTTTCTGTAGAGCTTTGTCCAACCTCATATCCCACTCCTGTAGGATCTTTAGAATGCTTTTTCCTTCCCAACATCTCATTCAATATATTAGTACTATGATCAAATTTATGAATTTTACCAGATTGAGCCTTGAAACTTTCAAACTATTTTCTAAAAGCAACTACCTCTTCTTCAAGTTTTAGACAAACAATCTTTTTAATCTCCAAATCAGAACTCACAACGTCTGCAATCCTCTTATATTCTTCAATTTCAATTTTCTGACTTATAATCATATCATCCTTAAGAGTTAGTTATTTTAACAAGGAATCATTATCTCAACATTTCTTTAAAGAATCAATCTCATTTTCTTGTTTATTACACAATTCATCCTTGTCTTTTAACTTGACTTCCAAACTCTCTTCTTGCTGAAGCTGTCTTGTTAAAAACTAGTTTTCTTTTCTAAGCTACTTAATAGTATCTAAGGCACATAGGAGTTCACCTTCCAAATCAACCTCACTTTCTAGTTCATCATATTCCTATTCAAAAATGACTTCACCCAAAGATTGATCTACTTTTACATGAGTTTCTTGATCATCTAAATATTCATTAATGATCTCCTTGGACTTCTTTTCAAAACTATGAAGGTTTACACCTTCTTCACTCTTAGATGTTTCACAACTTATTTTAGTATCCAAAGATATCTCCTCTTGTAACTCACTATTCTGATTCATTTCAGTCAACTTGTCCCAAACTTCATTAGCACTATTGTAATGAATTAATTTTGTAATGAGTTTATTTGGCAAGTTATTAAAAATAGCATTTATAGCTCTAGTATTGAATTCAAGTGATTTCTTCTCCTCAAGAGTGGAAGGAGATGTTGCAGATGTAGTACAAACCTTTTCAACTGTTGCCCACACTTCAGACCCTAAAGAAAGTAAGTGTGTTTCCATCCTATGTTTCCATATAATAAAGTTTGTTCCTTTGAACTGAGGAGTTACAGATCTAGGATACTCTACCATTTCAAAGCTATTGTTTATGAGCTCTCCCTCGTTATTCCTTATACTAGAATTAGGTTGAACATGATGAATAGCATTTTGCTGAGAACATCTTTTTCCCTTATTCCTTCTATTCTTTCCCATATTAACCAAAGTACTCCAAGAAACCAGGAACAATCCTAGGTGGTTTAGACCTATTAGAGGACCCTACGCTATGATACCAATTGTTGGAGTTAAAATGACACTGAGAGGGGGGGTGAATTAGTGTCCTAATAGATTTGACCAATTTTCAAAAATTCAAAAACATAGCTCAGATTTGATCTCAATATTACTTTGATTAATGCATTCATGAGTTGAATGTAATCATTCATAAACAGAATTGAGAAAAGTAATAATGCCAATAGTGAACTGAAACAACAACAACATAGTAAAGCAGTGAGCACACAGAAGAACAAAGAGACAAGATTTTCCCAAGTGGAAAACCCTCCTGGGGTAGAAAAACCACTCCTAAACTACCTTACAGGCTTAATCTTCAAAAACCACTGTTAACAATGCCTTATAGGCTAATTTCTGAGCACCAACTCAAGGAGCACCAACCCCTCATTTTGAAACACCAGTTTCAATGAGCACCAACCCCTAAAAATTATTTTTAGAACAATAATAATATTTCAAAGGATCTCTCTATTTTTAGTTAAGCTCATAACACTCTTCTTTTAATACCCTAGGAACAATATTCTAGAATTACATCTAGTTCCCTAATTTTGTATTACAGAGTTTTCAAATACATCTCTTAATACGGCCACAATAACTATCTCTCAGAATTTCTAGCCAGCAAACTTTCAGTATATACAACACTGCGTTTTATACATCTTCAAGTATGTCTGTTATGAAGAAATCTTTAGAAAGCATTTTTCACAAGATTTTGATACTCTCTTGCTAATTTTAGAATATGAAGCTGAATGATGATGATCTATAGATGATGGTAAAAATCAAGAGTAATGCATGTCCAAAGAGCTTTAATTTCTGCGCTGAATCAAGAGATTCCAAAATGTAATAGATAGATTTTCATCAAAACCACAACTACCCACCGGCTGAGAACCATAACCTCCCAATTCTCAGAAAATATTTTTCCATGTAACCATTCTGAGATTCGATGCCAACCAATGATGTCGGCCTGCAACTAAACATAGAAATTCACATGTCAGCCACGGAGACAGAGTTTGTTAAACGTTCACTGAGACATTCAGATAGTCATGTCGAAGGCAATTAAATCACCAATCATTCCCCTTAGTTATCGCTTTCGCCATGACCCAACTGAGTCAGGGAGAAGTCATACCGAATATACTATGTTATGCCAAGAGCCATGTAACGTTCTTCTGGTCATTGAGTTAAAATAGTTCTCTCACCAAAATGTAACCTTCATTCTCATGTGGGTCGTCGTGAAAAATCATTATCAGGAAGACCTTATGTAGATTTCATTAAGTTTCATCGAAAGACAACGTGATCATTCCTATTCACCGAGATAATTCAATACCTATTCTGAAGGAAACTTTATTGCCGTCAGTCATCCCTCTGTTTGTCTTTGTGACATTCTACTGTCAGCGAGACGTTATGTATATTTCATTATGTTTCATCGAAAGGCTTTATCCATTATGAGTCGCTATGACAAAAAAACACTCTCGCCGAGATGTATCCTTCATTTGCCTTCCCCAAGACAATGCATAGTGGGGGTGACTTCTCATACAACATCCTGTGTCTTACCAAAAGCCCACGTGATCAAAATTGTCACTGTGACATATCACTCTCAGGGAGACCTCATATAGATAACACTTCGTTATACTGAAAGTCACCTACCATCTTCTGTGTCACTGAGACAAGTCAGAACTTATGCCAACAATGTCCTTTTGTGGTCCATCGGTGAGACCGGAGGTCACTCGCCGAGACCTCATACCAAAATCCCTAACTCTTACTGAGATGTATACCTTTATGTTGTCAGTCGATATAAGAATTCAAACTCGCCAAGACCTTTCTTTGAGCACATGAGTCATACCGAAATGTTTCTTTTGTTTTATGCATTGCCAAGACATATCAATGTCGGGGAGACCTCTCGGAGAGCACACTATGTCATATCAAAAATATTTATCCTCTTTGAGTTGCTGAGACAATACCAACCTCTCACCGAAAGCCCCTCAAAAGACTTAGTCGCCAAGACATGACGGGTTCACTGTGACATTACACTGAAGCTGAGACCTCTTGCCAATATACAATTTTTCCAATGGCCATTGACAAGACTAAAGTAAGTTCGCCAAGACGTTACAACGAAGAAAAACCTCTCGCCGATGAGAACCCTTTGTTGCCAATCAGGGAGACATGATGAGTTCGCTAAGACATTATATCGATGCTGCAACTCTTGCTGATATGATCTTTCTTGTGCCGGTCGGCAAGACAGAAAGTGCTCAATGAAACAACATGCCGATAGGGATTACTTACGCCAATGAACCACCTCATGTAGCAGTCGGTGAGACATAAGAATCTCATTGTGACCCTATACCGACAGTATAACTTATGCCAAAATGTTCTTTTTCTGTCACCGAAACAATTGTACAAATAAGATAACTAGAGACTGTAAGAAGCTCAAACTAATCAGAACCACATGATATTAAAATTTTGAATGTAAACTGTCCACTGAATGCCAAGACATGTAAACCATATAGACAAAGTTGTACCAAGATAAAGCATAAGAAACCAATATGAAGCTATCAACAAGTAGAATCACTAGAGAGAGATTTTTTCATCAAGGACAAACTGTATGATCACAACTGAGATCCAACAGGGACACATATAGCCAAGATGACATATGAGTCACAGATCACTAAATTTGGGTCGTACAATCCAAAAACACCTGAATTATGATTGGATGTTGATTTATGTCAGGATTGTCCTTGAAAAGATGTCTTAATTAAGACTTGTGGATGCAAAATAATTCCAAATAAGGCATAAAGAAGCCCAATTATTTAATAAAACCCTAGAAAAGTGTGAAAGTGTGGTACAACACTTTACAACACCTTAAATAATGTGCCATTAAGTTCATTTAGCTAACAAGGGCCTGAGAACTAATGTGATTGTGTCAAACACATTACAACACTAAATCAAGGCAACATTATGCTCAATTTAATAAGGAGGATCCAAATAAGCAAGGAAAAGTAGAAGGATACTTTTTAGTTGCCAGAGATTAAATGGAGTCATTCTACTATTAATAGTGTTACTTGGGGAAAATATGATTTTATTAAAGCACAATATCCACATTTGTTTAATTAAGATTGTTTCATTTATTTTTTATGTAGAGACTCTTCGTGCTCTTGAGGATATCAACTAAATTATAGGGGGAGAATT